>VNKC01004505.1:0-48489 GCA_008042775.1 Drosophila pectinifera | reverse complement strand
TACATATTATATTATATATTATATTACATATTATATTATATATTATATTATGCATTATATTACATATTATATTATATATTATATTACATTTTATATTATACATTACATAGTATATTTTATTATTTATATATTACATTATAATTGTACATTAATTATTGTAGACAGATTCGATTCTGCTGCTCCTTGGGCATATAATAAATTAATACAAATTTACATTTTATATTAAAATAAATAAGAAAACCGTGTGCCTGTTGCTGAGTGTAAGCGACTATCGATGGCCACAAGGATTCGCACTTAACCTGCTCCACTTGCAGCCCGACTTGGCATCGATTGAGATTGCAGGGAAATGCGAGAAAAGCCATAGAGGACAAAGCCGGGGAAAAGTGAACAAAAACGGCTCCTCAAGTGGAAGCAATCGCTCAAGTCGCCGGCAACCCTTTTTGGTGTTTTTTCCTTCACTCTCTTCACTTCTGCTTTTTTTGAAGGGGTTTTCGTCCTTTGGTATTGTTTTTTGCCGGCACCTGCTGACGTCACCAGTGACCCACTTGCAAGTCGCACCGAATTGGAGCTCAAAGTGCCAACTAACCGAAGCGCCAGAAGAGGGGGGATGCACGGCTAGAAAACAAAAGAAAACTGTCATCAAACTTGGCCTTCGATTTGGTATATTCTTATCTTAAGTTTTAATGCAAAAGAAATTTTATAACAATTTTTTTCATCTGTAAATACACAAAGATGGCAATTTTAATATCTATAAGATGTTACTTAAGTTCTCCAACAAATAGAGCTCTTGCTATAAAATTTTGCATTAAAATTAGTTTAAAAATTGATAAGTTAAAGGTTGTGGTAGCTATATATTTATATACATTATATTATTAAACTTACTCCAAACTGTGTGCCAGTTTTTGAGTCCAAAGGACATTCGAACCCTCTGCTTTCGCATTTCAATCTTTTGCTGGGAGAACCCGAGTTCGTTTCGGGTTCCCTGGCCATTGATAAATATGCCAAATCATCGGGCACGTCCTTAGACTCCTGATCAGATCTCCAGGACACGTGCAGCAGCTCCGCACATCCCAAAAATAGGAGAAAGTTAGGCAAAAGGGAACAAAGAGGCGGCTGGGAGTGGCGAAAAGTTTTCCCATTCACTTTGTTTTGTTTGCGAGATATTCTGTCAAATTTTTTTCAAATATTCTGCTGATTTCCTGGAACAGTCCTGGCCCCTTGATGAAGTTCTCAGCCTCCCTCGGAACCTAAAAAAAAGAGAAAATTGTTAATGTTTCGCGTTAAATAATTTCCCCAACAGTCATTAAGTGCAACAAAAACAGTCCTTGCCTCCACCTCTCCACCTCTCCAGCCCTCTCCCCTGGCAGCGACAAATGGCAGCAAATTATGATGCGGCTCCAGCTCAGTCCAGGACCCAACCCGAGCGCACCCAACCCGAAAACCAGAAAACCCGAAAACCCAATTCCAACCCTTACCCCTTCAAGCGTAAACCCTTCTCCGCTTTCCCCAATTTTTCTTTTCGCCCTTCCGACAACTTTTCTTACTGCCAACAATTAATTGAAATTAACATATTTCCCTTCTTTTATTTGAGACAACTTATCAGGCAACAGCTCTCCTGCTTTGGCCAAGTTCATTTCACTCCGGCTGCTCCTCAAAAATTAAAATGCCGCGAATTAATTTTCTGCGTGCCAGCGCGGGGGGGAAAAAAAGGGGGACGGAAGTAAGCCACTCGGACCAATTAAGTCCTGGCCCAAAGTTTTGTAAATTGATTTTGGCAGTAATTCCCGAACCTGCTAAGCTCTGTATTTCCCGGAATACTTTCTAGCTGGCCAGGTTAACAACTTTCCCATTACTGGCAGTTCCGCAAAACTTTAATCGGATTAACCAAATGGAAAATGCATTTCGATTGCTCTCGAAGGGCATCAAAAATGTTGACTAGGAAAGTGGGAAATAATATCCTTTTTACTATTAAAAACGATTAGGACTTCAAAGAAAAGTTCTAGCACTTAAAGAACCTAAAGGCTTTTATTTTTAATGTCAATCAAGCGTTTGATAAAATGCTGTGGCTAAAGTTGGTTCATTAGTTACCCCAAACTTTCCTAAATTACTAAATTATTAATTTCCACCTCTTCACATTTTTAATCATAGCAAATCTATGTTTTTTTTTGTGTTTCAACTTAGTTATTCTAACTTAAGTAAGACACATAATACATACCATATTTAATCGTTGTAAAATCAGCTCATGAAGAGCAATTGGCTTTCTCGGTAAATTTGATGACAAATTGCAAGTTAAGCGCTGGTCTCAAATTAATTTTCCAGTTTTTTTGATGGCCTGTAAGTGAAACGCTTTCATTTTTGTGGCACCTTTAATGGGCCAGACTAAAAGCAGGGCCGGCGGTGGCAATAGCGGGGTCCTCGGGGACTTCTGTGGCCCCACTCCGGGCCTGAGTACGGAATGAGAATGAGCCCGGGGAGATCTCGATGGGAGATGGCATGGGCTGCTCCCACAGACACAAATAAGGGCATTGCTCATACGCCACCGACTCCCCAGTTGCTCCAGTTGCTCCATTTGCCAAGCTTTGAGTCAGGAAGGCAGGCATTCCATTTCATCTCGTTTTTAGGTGTTGTGTGTTTTTAATACCCTGCAAGAAGGTATAATAAATATTATAGGTGTGTTATATAAATTAAAGTAGTTAAAGACATGATTCTAGGTGACTGTATTTAACTTTGCTTATTTATTCTATTTACTAAATATTCGGGGCTCAAAGCCATTTAACATTTCGTTTTCCCAATTCAGCTTTCTTTACTCGATTTTGTATTATTGTTTTAGCTGCCCTCGTCGTTCGGGCCTTATGAAAAATTATACAAAACTTTTTACTTAGTGGCACGCGGGCTCTGAACAATTACGAGGCCATCAGGGAAGTAGCTGGCGAGTAGCTGGGGGCCAGGTCTCCAGTCAAGGGGTCGGCAAATAAATAACGTGTTTGTAATGAGCCTGTGTGTGTGTGACTCTGTGTGTGTGTGTGTATGATTTGGAAAGTTCAAGGAAGTAATGTGGCCGCGGGGGGGAAGCAGCAATTGAAAACGGTGTGGCTTATCGCCGTAGAGCAGCGCAATCTGTCAGTTTCCACTAATTAACCGAACGGCAAACAATGTTCGAGATTTATGGGAATTTTTCGCAGAAGGAAGTTTACTTAATTACTTATCAGCAACCTTTGATTAAATATCATAAATCAAAGCCTACCTCTGAGAGAAACTGTGATTTTGCGTGGGCCAAAGGAATTGCAAACCAATTAATTTTTAAATTGTGTGTAGGAATTCTTATTGAAAAGTTAATAAAATATTATGTGAACTGTAGCATGAATTTAAATAATCATATATTTATGTACATGAATAGTTAGTAAAGAGAAACAAATAATTATATCATCATCAATTAATTTTAAATTATTTTTTTGAACACTTATTGAAAAGTTAATAAAATAATATCTGAGCTGTAGCATCAATTTAAATAATCATATATTTATGTACAAGAATAGTTAGTAAAGGAAAACAAATAGTTAAATAACATTCTTACACAAAATATATATTATTGTATAAGAAAATATTTATTTGGTGTTTAGAATGCCTGATTCCTAACTCTTTTTTTTAATTCTTTAAAAATAGTAAACACAACTGTCTGAATAACTTTCCAGCAGTTTTAGGTTTTTCTTGTTTGCAAACTCAGCCGGGAGAATTATTTATTTATTATTATTATTACCACCATTATTATTATTATTTTATTTCCTTTTTTATAGAGCACACAACACACATATATATACACGCACCCCATAAGTAGACAATGCAAAATGCACCTTTACTTAACTCCTTTTTATTTGGGAACCTCAACCTTTTCTATGTAATTACGCACTTTGCAAATTCCTTGTTTTTTTTTTGGTTTGGAGGGAGAGTGGAGCTGCCGGCGGTGCCATTCCATGCCATCACCTCGCGCCGCGAACTTTTGGCATTTCTATGGAATTCAATTTCAAAGCTATATCATTTTCATTTAATTTCACGCTTTCAATTTGCGACCCCCCCAAGCAGCGCCCTTTTGTCCGGCCGCATCCCTTTCTGTCTGTCTTTCTGTTTTTACTTTTGTTGTTTTTCTGTGTTTTTCCGACGACCTGGTTTCCTCGCCAAAGGTATGCCATAATGGATTTGTGCTCTTGTTTTCCTTCGGCCACCTATTGTCTGTAGTAAACCGAAACCCGGCGATGCCCCGCCGACTCCCGGAATCAAAGCGTTCCCGGAGCGAGCCGCATCGCCCGTCAATTTAGCACTTTCAACTGCACACACACGTGGCACCGTCACCTCTCCTCCGGTTCGGGTTCGGTCGGAGTCCTGGCCCGGTCCCTGTCCCTGTCCCTGTCCCGGTCCCGGTCTCGGTCTCGGTCCCGTTCGCGGTGTGTGTTTTGAGAATGGATTGCAAGGGAATAGAGAGCACAACAAAAAGTGGAAAAACTTTACGGAAAAATAACAGAAAAAATTAACTGGCAAACAGGAATATCCATGACCAGGTCAAAGGGCAAGATCGAGACAACGAATCGGGTTTGCTCTATCAGAAATAGTATAAATAAATATATATATATATAGTATAAATATAGTATAAATATATATATATATATAGTACATATATAGTATAAATATAGTATAAATATATATATATATATATTACATATATAGTATAAATATAGTATAAATATATAGTACATATATAGTATAAATATAGTATAAATATATGTATAGCATTTGTCAGCATATAAAAGAGTAACTTGGGGGTATTTCTGCTTAGATATGAACTATATACAAAATTAAATATAACTACTATTTATTTTAATATAAATTATTTATTTAAGGTGTAGTTTACACTATTTTTTATTAAGTTATATTTATTATGCATAAGTCAAAGCCTAATCCCCTTTGCCATAAGGTAATATGTATTACTTACTACCTCTACTTTTTTGGTATAAATTAAATACAGATTTATTTGATTATATTTAATTGAATACTGTTTAAAATATATTTAAATGATTTAAGTTATATTTCATTTAACACGTTTATCTACTAGGGTTTAGTATGTAACCGTGTTAAATGAAATATAATTTAAGCCATTTAAATATATTTGAAACAGTATTCAATTAAATATAATCAAATAAATCTGTATTTAATTTATAAACTGGTATATTCTATATGAAGTCCCTTTATTAAAAATACGAATAAATATTAACACTGGTTTCCATAACTGGCACTACACTTTTCTCCACCAAACCTGCAATAGTTTTGTGGTTCTTACCTATAAAAGATTCGAGATTTTGGGCTCCCTTATTTTTGCTTTCGCCCCATCGGACTGCCAGCAGTTTTTCAAAAAAAAAAAGAAAAGCCTTCATACAAACATTTCCAGCGCGTAGATGCCGAGGGCGATAAAAGGATTTTTCAATTTACGAATATCCTTTGGTTGGCCTGCTTGCTTTGTGTGAGTTTGAGAGTGTGTGTGTGAGTGTGTGTATGAGTGTGTTTGCGACTTTCACGAAATTGGTCAGCAAAAATTTTGTTTGGCGTGTAAATTGAGCAGTTTTTTGTGGCCTTTGTTTGTTCGTTTGATGCCGTGAAAGGAAAACTGCGGAAAATGCTTTTTAATCATTAAACTAACGTAATCAATTCTCCCATTTCTCTCTCTTTCCCTCTTTTTCTGCTCGGCTCTGGTCCTTTGTAAAATGCAATTCACAGTGAGAACTTTTGATTAATTAAAAGTAAGACAAAGAGCCAAGGCCAGGAACAACAATAGGCGCCCAACAACAAGCAAACCTAACAGGAATCGACGCAACAAGGACAATCGCGAAAAGTCGCCCCCCAAACAATTTTCTCCTCCAGGAAAATTGGCAAGAAAAACACAAAACCAAGCAGGACAGAAAATAAACAGAACAGGAAAACAAAACAAATAGAAGGAAAACTCTTGGCCAGAAAATCAACATCGAAATGGAATTGGGCATCAGAATTGTCAATTTAGCCAGAATCAACAACAACAACAACAGTAACAGCAGTAACTACTACAACAACCGAAATCAGCAATTCAACAAATATAACTATAACAATAATAACAACAAAAAGAACTTCAACTGCAACAACACCAATCGAGTCTACAACGACGAAAACAAAGATCCCAACAGCCACAACAACAGCAATATAATAACAACGATATCAACAACAATCCCAGCTAGAACACCAACAACAACCACAACCGGCTACAGTCCACCAGCAGCTGTAATAACTGCTTTCACCAACATCTCCACAACATTGGTGTTAACCCCTGAAAATGGCACAGCAAAATCGCTCCAACGATCAGCAGCCGGCTGCCTCGGGTTCAACAACACCAGCAACATCAATGGACTTAACAGCACCAACACCAACAACATCAGCAGCTGCAGCAGCAGCAGCTGCAGCCGCAGCAGCCGCAGCAACAACATCTGCCCGCTCAAGCTCGACAACAACTAAATCGAACAGCAGCAGCCCGGCTAGATCAACGTTCACCAACAACTTTAACCAACAACTGCAGGCAACAACAGCAGCCACAATGCAGCGCCTACGCACGACATTCACGCGATCGCGTACGCCGACAGGTGCCGAGATGAAGATGCAGAATAGCCTGGAGGTTCCCAAACAGGTAAAAAAGGTGGATCGATCATTTTGATAATTCCAGTGTTGCGATGTGTTCCGACTGTTCTTGTTCTTGTTTCGATTGTTCGTTACGTTGCACGTTTGTTACGTTTTGGGGTTTCTCCAAAGTATTTCCCATATGACTGACAGGTTTTTGTTCTTACTTATCTGTATACTTATACTTATATACAGCGTTGTTGATTTTGTTCCGATTATTGTGTATTATATAGATTATATTTGTGTGCTTTATATTAGATGATGTTTTCTTCCATTATTGTTGATTTATTGCCTCCAAAGCTGTTCGGTAATACTATTTAACGGCTTTGGATTACTTTAGCTGTGAGTTTTTTTTAACTTCTAGCGATTAATAAATTCGATAAGCTATCAATAAGTGTATATATATATATATGTATATCCAAGATTTTCTATTTTTTTCCATGTTTCTTTTTAGTTGACTCTTAAGATATTTAAATTATTTTCTGCCGTTCACGTATCCCACTAGGATATCCTATCCTATCCTTACACTATCGATAACTTATCGATAAAAGACCGTTAGCATGTTCGTTGTGTTCAGCATGTGTTGTTATCGTTGCCCAGCCGAGCGACCTCTCTGACCTCTCTGACCTTTGTGCCCCCTCCCCCGTGTTGTTGCAGGTCCGCTCGGCCTCCTTCGACGAGATGCAGCTGGAGGCGCAGCGCGCCTCCTCGAGCCTCCTCAAGCAGCAGTCCTCGGGGGAGGAGCGATCCTCGGAGGCCGGCCTGCTCCAGGTGCCGCTGCCCGCCCACCAGCAGCGATCCCACAGCTTCGACTCGGCGGGCGTGACCGGCGGCAGTGATGACTCCGGCACCTTTCTGGAGGTGCCGGCCCGCCGGCTGAAGACTCGCCGCAGCTCGTCCACCAAGACCCCGCCGCCCTGCATCCACTGTCACTACCTGGAGGAGTACGAGCGGAGGATGACGGCCGAGCAGCGGTACTTCATCGATCACCGCGAGCTGAGCGCGTTGAGCAACACCAGCTCGGAGGCGAGCGAGGACGAGGAGAATGAGGACGAGGATGATGAGGAGGATGGCGAGGAGGAGGAGGGCAGTGCGGCCACAGAGGCCACCGAGGGCGAGACCACCGAGACGGCACCCGAGGAGGTGGAGGAGGAGCCGCGCACCGAAGTGGAGTCCGAGCACGATCACGATCCGGACGACGATGCCGCCGTGGAGATGGACATCCGCATTGGCAACATGAGCCTGGGCAGCAGCATCGAGGACTCCCGCGCCCATATTCCCCGCCAGATGCGCCGCCACACCATCGGCAGCAGCAGCACCACCATGGGCTCCGGCACCTCCGAGGACGAGGGCCTCGAGGCCTCCTACAACGGATCCGGATCCCCGCACTTCGGCAACACCCTGCTCCCGCCCCAGCCGGCCACCCCCTGCGGCATCACCTTCACCCTCAGCCCCACCAACGGCGACTATCCCACGTCGCCGCCCTTCCTGCCCATTGAGCTGCCCTCGCCCCCGATGTCGCCCTGCTGCTCCAACTCGGTCCGACTACCGCCCCTAATGGTGGCACCCATGATGACACCGCTCGCCTCCGCCTCCTCCTCCTCGCCCTGCGCCGCGGCGGATGCCGACGATGCCGGCGCCGCCATGGGCCTGCCCGTGAGGGCCAGGCGCCGCTCGATCTCCCGGCAGGAGGCCATATTCGTGGAGCCCACTGGGAACTCCCTGGAGAATGTTTCCCACGAGGAGGTGGACAACAACAACAAGTCATCGGTGGAGACCGCCGACTCCATGGACGAGGCCTCGACCATGGCCACCTGCGGCTCCCCCACAGGTGGGGCCGTCGGCGGAGCTCCGGGGAGCAGTCACCACAGCACGTTCGTGGTGCGGGACATCTACCTGATGGTGCCGGACCTGAAGCGCGATCGCGCCGCCTCCGTGGACTCGTGCTTCTCGAAGCTCTCCTCCTGCCCCAAGGCCGAGGAGCTGCAGCCGAGCGTCGACGGCTGTTTCCTGACCGTACCGAACATCAACGCCACCAGGTCGCGGTCGGTGGACATAGTCCTGCCCACCGATGAGCAGGCCCGGTACAAGGCCCTGTCCATGACCGGATCCACCGTGACTTATGCAGATGGGTATGTATCTTATGCAAGGAGTATATGCCAGTCTCTGTGGTTTATTGATTATTAAATTGTATTTACTTGAGGTGCAGTTATCTCCCCTTAAATTTATATTTCGATATATTTTATTTCATTTAAATATATATCTAGAACCCATCTTGAATCCCACATAAATCTGTGGCAACTGAAACCCTATATTTAAGACACACTTTCTTGTTTACTTTCACCTTCACTCCCTCTCCCTCTCCTGGTGCCCTAGAGTTAAGGCCAAGGCCCACTCGCTGGCTATTTCTGGACTGGAGCAAACTTTTAAATTGACTCATTAAAACGAGCTTTACACGTGGCCTCTGTTAGGATTTTGGGATCAGAGAAGGAGATGTACATAAACCTGGCCCACATAATTGCGGCTGTTTTGTTTGGATAAACTCTCTGCACTTGGCCCGGAACCCACTTGACCTGGGAACCTGCCCAGAGAGGAGGTCCTGTCGGCAGGACGTGTGTGACACGTGGCCACTCAAATTTCGGGGCGACACATACACATGTGTGTTGTCCGTCAGTGTCCGTTAGTGTCCGTCAGTGAGGCAACTTCCGCCGACTTAAGCGAAATTAGAAACGCTGGCTTCACCCCGCTTCTCGGAGCTCCAGCTCCGCCTTTGGCCATTCATAATTCCCGCCAAGTTGGCCCAGAGCGGACTTGGCATAAATAAATTACACCCAGGCAGCTCTCAAAAAACCACAAAAGCAGCACCGAAATCTGGAGACACTGTTTGCTTAAATACCCTGAATATGAATTAAAATATAAAAATAACTTTGACTGGGGACTTTAAATCCCTAGTACTTATTATAAATAATTTTAATTCATGTCCACCTAATTTTCACAGCCTCTTTAAATTATTATAATACCAAATTCAATTACAATAATTTTCCCACAGAATCTTCTTTGATGCAGTAAAAATAAACTCAATGCTAAGAGCAATGAAATTGACTAAGCAAACCGATTTCCTTGAATTACAACAAAAGCCGCTCATAAATAATATTCAAACAAAGTGTCCTGTAACCGCTGTCCACTGTCCGTTGTCCGCTGTCCGTTGTCCGTTGTCCTTTTGTCCGTTTTCCGCGTGTCCCATTGCCGGGAATGACGGCAAGAAGGTTGCGTGCCGAAAGCCCCCCAGAGGGGAGCTGTGAGGGTGACGAGCCACTTGCGGCCAATTTGTTTTGGCTGCACCGCCAGTAAGCCCAGCCCAGCACCGCCCTCGCCCCCGCCCACCCTTTGTGGGCCGGAAAGCAACCGATATGGATATGGATAATTCAGAACTTTGCTCTGATGGATTAAGAGAGATTAGGACTCCGCCGGACCGGACCGGGACCGTGTGTGTGCGCGGGAACTGGCCCAGAAGCCCGGATTCGGTTCCAGGGAAATTAATTAGCTTAGTGCGGGTTATCAATGGGAATGGAGCGAAACCACTGGGAAGCATTTATTCAATTTAACATGAGAGCACGGAAGCATGACGCAGGAAATCAAAATGAAACGAATATATAACATAATTATTAAGAGGAATGGGAGAGATCTCCCATGAACTAACCACTTAAGAAGTCTTTATAATATTTTTAACAATGTCCTAGAACCAAAGCAATTCATATTCCTATTTATTAATTAATTTCTTCTTCTATAAAAAAAAAACCGTGAAACTTGTCACATAATAAATATATAAATATGACTAATTTCTTGATCAGCATGACGCAGGAAATCAAAATGAAATGATTAAATAACACAATTATTATGGAGAAGGGAGAGCTCTCCCATGGACTTCCAGAACTTAAGAAGTCTTTATAATATTTTTAAAAATATCCTGGAACCAAAGAAATTCATATTCCTAACTATTAATTAATTTCTTCTTCTATAAAAAAAAGCGTGAAACTTGTCATACAATAAATATATAAATATGACTAATTTCTTGATCAGCATGACGCGGGAAATCAAAATGAAACCATTAAATAACACAATTATTTTGGGGAAGGGAGAGCTCTCCCATGGACTTCCAGAACTTAAGAAGTCTTTATAATATTTTAAAAAATATCCTAGAACCATAGAAATGCATATTCCTCTCTATTAATTAATTTCTTCTTTTGACAAATTATTACATTTTACTATAAAAAAAACCCTTGAACCCTGTCACACAATAAATATATAAATAACTAATTTTTTGATCACTTTTCTACTTTCAGGTACGTACAAAATGGTTAACCCTTGACAAGTCCCCCCTCAAGCACTCTCAGATAAGTACTGAAAATGACAAAGAATTAATTTATTATTATAATTATAATTAGTATTAAAATTAAATTATGTTCCAAGAGTGAAAATGAAGTAATGTGAGGCAGCAATTCGGCCTGGTTTTATGCGGGTTTCTCTCTTAATTTCCGATCCATCGCAATTTATGGCCATTTATAATGCCGAACATGCCCATTAAGGGCTCTCCCTCTTTGGGGGACTCCCCCTTAGGGGCTATATACTGGCTGTTATGTTTTCCTTTGGCTCACATCATAAAGTTGGATTTGTTGATTTACGATATCGGAGCGTGACACGTTATTATCTGGTCCGGTCGGGGGGCATTTACCCGGTTGGGAATTAAGTACTGACCACACTGACGACTGATATGTTTAATTTGCTCACCAAAGCCCCCTGATCCCGCCCTGGCCCAGACCTTTTAGCCCGATAAAATGGAAATATTATAAAATCACTCAATCATGAGGCGCATGCCGGACACTGCAGTCATTCATTCTGGCTCTCGGATGCGGTTCGTACTCCAATCTCGGCATCTCCAGCCATTGCTTTCATTCATTCAGTGCACTTGAAAAAATATATGGTGCCAAGGGCTGAGAAATATGCACTATGCATGTATATATAATATATATATACTATAATCATTTTACAGAATTTTTCAAAATTATAAGACTGCCTAAAACATAAACCCTAATTATTGTTTACTCTTCTCGAATATCTCTAGCTAAATTTATATAAAAATAATTCAATTTTGTATTGTTTTAAAGCATAGATGAATTTTCCAAATGTATATCTGATAGCGGTGAATTTCTCTCAGTGCATTGGCCCATCCATCCATGCGTCTTTCTTTGGTTTCTCTGTCTCTGCCCGAGGCGTGTGCGGCTCATTCATGCGACTGCGGGTCCTCAGACATTCCGCCGGTCGCCCTGCCCCCTCCCCCTTCCAGCCCACCCACAACAACAACAACAACAACGGGCGGGGGGAAACAACAACAACGTAAACAGCCCCGACAACAATAACAATAACACGAAGGCAGCCATCGAACAAGCGAAACAAAAACTTAACTTAACTTTTATGACAATGGGCCAAATAATTTAAGAAAATACTCCCCCGAGGGGGGCCCCCAGGTCCTTTTGGGCCCTTGAGTGGGTTCGGAGGCAGGGGGTGGGCGGTAAGGTTTCCCTAACTTTTCCCTACATGAAATTAGCATACGGCGCTCGGGGGATACGCGATTGTGTTCCCAATTTGGCCTATTCCCTGATTGAGCTAACTGTTTTTTCGCACACCGGGAATTCCCCGATATTTGGCCGATAAAATGTGGCTTTGCAAGTGAAAGCAGTCAGTTTTATGGCCAAAATATAAATAAAGGTCAATTAATTGTTTGAGAAGCTATTGAGTATTTTCCTATTAAAAAATATAAGTAAACTGTGAAGTATTCGATTCCTTTATATACTTTTAAGTAAGTTCATTCCTTGACTTTAAAATGAAATTTAAAATCCCTAGCACTAACAAGTATAGTAAGCTTAAAAAATATAAAAAATGTGTTTACAATTTTCTATATTTTCTTAAGTTTACTAAGCTTAGTTAGTAAACAATATAAATAATATAAAGGAATAGTATATATTCAAAAAGTAATTCAATATTTCGGTACAAGCATTTGCTGCCAAAAACCTAATTGAAATAGAAACAAGTTATTGAGGTTTTTTTTTATTAAAAACTATAAGTAAATTGTGAAATATTCTGTTAGTTTTTCGTAAATTCTTTCCTTGATTTAAAGATATTTTCTTTATTTTCTTATGTTTACTATCTTTCTTAGTAAACAATATAAGCAATATAAAAAGTTTGTAAATATTCCAAGTAAATTGTGAAATATTCGTTTATTCTTTATATATTTATTTTCCTATTAAAAAATATAAGAAAACTGTTAATATATTCGGTTTCTTTATATACTTTCAAGTAAGCTTTCAAAATGTAATTTTAAATTCCCCAGCACTTTTAAAAATATTTTCTTTTTATTCTTAAGTTTCCTATACTTGTATATATAATATAAAATAGTAAGATAATGCAGTATAAATAATATAAAGGAGTAAATAATATTCGAAGAGTATTTCAATATTTCGGTAACTAATTACCATGAATATATATATATATATATATATATATATAATTCAAAAAGCTACGAAAATTTCCCTCTGGAGTTTCCCTGTTTTCTGGAAGTAAAAGAACAATTTCCTAGAACAATACGTTAAAAATTCAGAGTCCAGAAAAGAGGAATGGATGATGGATTAATGTGCGTTTCTGTTGCGCATTTCGGTGCCGCACGCGGCATGGGGTATGGGGCATGCAACATGCAACACTTACAACATCCACATCTCCCAGTCTACTTTGGGAACTCGGCGGCAATTAAGTTTTATGAAACATTCGTTCCGTGTTCCCTCTGTTTGTTTGTTTTCTTTTTTCGCCACAACTACTTACGTCAACGAGGGGGTGTGCGCGGCGTGTGTGTGCGTGTATGCGTGTGTGTGCCTGGCGTGTGTGTATGGGGCAGGTTGGGGCACATGGAGGCGAAATTGTAATGCAAATTGAAAGGCACAAAGCGAAAATATGCCAAGCGAAACTGAACAATCAAAGCGGGAGACAAAGCAGCGACCGCAACTCGGCGACGTCAGCGGCAACGTCAGCCGCAGCCGGCAGCCCCCGTAACCCCCGCAGCCCCCCGGCTCCCTGATGCCATCAGAGGTGAGCAGGGGAGCGGGGCTGGGGGCGGCACAGAGATAGAAAATGTCACCGTCTCCCAGCAAATGGAAATTCGTAGGGAAGGCAGCCGCCACTACAAAAAATACTATCGAAGTTCGCTCTCAGTGCTGGCAGGAAAAAAGGAAGCCAAATTTGGCAAAGAACAGAAGAAGTTATTAGGATCAGTTGTTGATGACTTAAGTTTGTTGTAAATTTAGTTCTAAGCAAATAAATATTAGGATCAGTTGTTGATGACTTAATTTTGTAATTAATTTAATTTAAAACAAATAAGAATCAGGTTCAGATATTGTTGTCTGAGATTTGTAATTAATTTAATTTAAAACAAATAAGTATCAGGATCAGATATTGTTGTCTGAAATTTGTAATTAATTAAATTTAAAACAAATAAGTATCAGGATCAGTTATTGTTGTCTTAGGATTGTAATTAATTTGTATTTTCCCAGACACATTTTTAAAAAGTGCTTTAAAAAGAATAGATAACCTGTCATCAATAATTTTCCTTATCTTATAATCCTAATTAGCTATATCTTCCATCTTAATCTATCAATTTCTAGCTACTTTATGGTGATCCTTTACCAACTGTCATCTCCTATAGATTCTTTGGATTTTTTAATTTTCAACGCACTTAAACAGGTTGCTTTGCTTTCTCAACTTTCTAATTAGTTAATACAGAGACTCCAGGACCTCAATGGATTTTTCTTTTTATAGATTTCTTTTATAGAATAGAATAATATAGAATTTATTATTGATTTCTTTAATAGATATCTTTTATAGGTATCTTTTATAGATTTATTTTATAGATTTCTTTTAAAGATTTCTTTAATAGATATCTTTTATAAATATCTTTTATAGATTTCTTTCATCGATTCCTTTTATAGATTTCTTTTATAGATTTCTTTTATAGATATTTTTTACAGATTTCTTTTATAGATTTCTTTTATAGATTTCTATTATAGATTTCTTTTATAGATATCTTTTATAGATTTTTTTTATAGATTTCTGATATAGATTTTAATGATTCAAGATCTTAGTCGGCTGATTCAATCCACCTTTTCTCTCCTCTTCTATAGACTCTTTAAAATGGTCTTCCCCTCTATTAGAAATAATTACTCACAAAAATTACTCCTCATCACTTGATTCATTGTTCTGACTGTTCTGACTAAAATTCCCGCCAAAGACTGGCCTTTTTCCCGCTGCCTGCGCAGCACTGATCACTGATCGCTGCCGAGAAAAACTCACCACGCAGCCGCGCTGAGCGTCGAAGCGAAAAAGGCAGCATTTCGAGGTGACAAAGTGTCGGTCGTGCTGCTGCTGTCTTGCCTTTGTTGCTGTTGTTGCTGCTGTTGTTGTTGCTGCTGTTGTTGTTGCTGCTGTTGTTGCTTTTGCTGCGGCTTTTTCTGCTGCGGCTGAGTGCCGCCACCGCCGTCGCTGTCGCCGCTCTTGTTGACTTTCAGCTCGCTCGGCGGGCCGCTCAGTTGCCTTGTGAGGTCGGATGCTGCCGCCAGCCAAAGAACCGACAAAAAACAAACAAAAAAAAAAAAGATATGGAAAAGTCGGGCGGAAAATTGTAGCCCGAAAAAACGAATCACAGGAATTAATTCGTTGAATTACGTTACGCGCGTGTCTCAAATTAAAAAGTGTGGAAACAGTGTAAACCCAAAAAACAACAAAGTATGAAAGTGCAGGAAAATATTTACGGGAAAAGCCAGTGAAAGAGGAAAATCACAATGAAAATCACAATCAAAATCAAAACAAAAGTCACAGCAGAGCGGCGGGTCAATTAAGCCTAAAAATAAATGACAAAAATAACTCACAAATATAACTCACAAATATAACTGACAAAAATAACCGACAAGCCAAAAATATAAAGAAAAAGCAGCTCAAACGCGGACCTCAGTGCGTTTTAATTGAGTTCCCCGATTGGAGGGGAAATTTGTGAAATTCCAATTAATTTAATCAATGAACTTGGAAGCGAAAAGCCGAAAGCATCGGCGAGGGGAAGCGCAGGAAGCGCCGCCCGGGGGTCAGCCAAAGTTCAATGTTAGGCGACGTTAACAGAGTGCTGTTAATTCGGTATACCCCGATATATACGATATATATGTTATGGATGGCGAGAGTCGGCGACGATAAATGTGGAGAACAGGGGATATATAGTGCGCGGCATTTGGATCTCTGAGAGTTCGCTTGGCAGGCCATCAAAAATGGCTCATGGACTTTGGCCCAATCAAAACTTATTAAGTTTTGCAAGATACTTGTGGGTCGGTCCTTCGATGTGTGTTTGGGATTTGAATGTCTTGGTTTTTGCTCACGTCTTCGCTTTAATTTAAATATTATTCTGTATCAGTAATCAAAGATCTGCAGTCTTAAATATTTATTTATTCCTCAAGCAAAGCTCTCTCAAATCGATTCTTCCGGAAGAATTAGAAGTCAATAGAAATAGATACAATGTAGGGGCAGAGGTAAAGTTAAAGATACTTGTGGGTCAGCCGTTCGATGTGTGTTTGGGTCTTTGAATATCTTGGGTTTTGCTCACGTCTTCGATTTAATTTAAATATTATTCTGTATGGGTAACCAAAGATCTGCAGCCTTAAATATTTATTTATTCCTCAAGCAGAGCTCTCTCAAATCGATTCTTCCAGTTTATCTCCTTCCCAAGAATTAGAAATCAATAGAAATAGATACAAGGCAGGGGTAGAGACAAAGTTAAAGATACTTGCCCTTTGATACTAAGCCTAAAGATACTTGATACTTGCCCTGAAGATACTACGCCCTTTGAAGTCTATTTAGGATCTAGAATATCTTGAATTTTGCATAATTTAAATATTATGTTGTACAAACAATAAAAGATCTATAGCCTTAAATAGTTCAATAGGATTTATTCTACCAACAGAGCTCTCCCAAATCGATTCTTCTGGTTAATCTCATCCCCAAAAATTAGATGTCAATAAAAATAGATACAATATAGAACTAAATTTAAAGATACTTGTTAAAGATACTTGTGAAGTCTATTTAGCATTTAGAATATCTTGGATTTAGCTTAATTTAATTATTATTCTGTATAAATAATAATATATATATAGCCTTTAAATAGTTCAATAAGATTTATTCTAGCAAAGCTCTCCCAAATCGATTCTTCCGGTCAATCTCTTCCCCAAGACTTAGAATAGATACAATGTAGGGGCAGAGGTAAAGTTAAAGATGCTTGCGCTTTGATACTAAGCCTAAAGATACTTGATACTTGTCCTAAAGATACTCAGCCTTCGAAGTCTATTTAGGATCTAGAATATTTTGGATTTTGCTCAATTCAAATATTATTCTGTATAAATAATCAAAGATCTCCGCCTTAAATAGTTCGATAAGATTTATTCTTCAAGCAGAGCTCTCCCAAATCATTCTTCCAGGTAATCTCTTCCCCAAGAATTAGAAATGAATGAAAATAGATACAAGGCAGGGGCAGAGGTAAAGTTCAAGATACTTGTGGGTCAGCCCTTCGAAGTCTATTAGGGATGTAGAATATCTTGGATTTTGCATAATTTCAATATAATCTTAATAAGTAATCAAAGATCTCTAGTCTTAAATAGTTCAATAAGATTTATTCTTCTAGCAAAGCTCTCCCAAATCGATTCTTCTGGTTAATCCCTTCCCCAAGAATTAGAAATGACTGAAAATAGATACAAGGCAGGCGCAAAGGAAACTCTTAGGAGGACGTGCTGCAACAGGGGAGGAAGCAGGTTGGGAACAGGGGAATCTTCGATATGGTCATGACCACCCGGTCCTTGGCCCTGCAGAGGCGATCCGTGATGCCGTCGAGGAGGGCGCCGGCGGTGTCAAAGTCATTGGGCACCTTGCCAGGGACACCGCTGCGCTCCAGGTAGCTGAAGAGGGGGAACCAGGCGTACATCCGCTTGGAGTCGCCCCGCAGGAGGGCCCTGTTGTTGGCCAGGGTGTGGTAGTAGAGGAACAGCCGCGAGGTGATGTAGAAGGCCACGAACACGTCGATGGAGTAGTGCTCGTGGGCGGCCAGGATGAGGAAGATGCCGAACATGTTCAGCAGCCAGGTGAGCGTGTGCAGGAAGTACAGGCTCCGCGGCGTGTACTCCGTGATGAAGAGGTTGAGCAGGGTGAGGGCCACCGTGTGGCCGCTGAACATATAGTCGCCGCAGGTCCTCACGCCCTGTATGGACAGCCCCAGGCCCCTCCAGATGATGTAGGCCCGGTTCAGCCGGATGGTCAGTGCCCCCATCATGTCCAACTCGGGGTCATCGATGGCGAAGTCGTTCTGGCTGCACTCCAGATGGGTGCCCGGCACACTCAGCGAGGTGATCAGCGTGGTGACGCAGCGCAGCAGGAAGACCGTGCCCGCCAGGGCGGCGAAGCGCCGGACCAGCACCAGGCGGTACCTGTGGAAGATCAGCACCACCAGCCACATGGTGAACAGCAGCGAGCCGGTGATCTCGCACATGTGGAACGCCCACGGGATGTGCGGCACGTTGTCCAGGAAGATGTCCGGCAGCGGCGGGTAGCGCTGCATGTCCGGCACCCGCTCGTGGACGATCACCATGACGAAGGACGTGATCCAGGTGACCACGAGCGAGTAGCTCAGACTTATGGCGGTCTTCCAGTACTCAGCCCGTCCATAGTCGGGCCCGGGGCAATGCCTCAGGGATAGGTCAGATGTGCAGTCAGATGTAGAGCTGCTCTTCACCAGCAGTTGGAGCCGGAGCACTGCCAGCCAGAACTTCTTCAGCTCGCCAAAGGTCAGGTTGTAGCCGAGGCGATGGCGCAGGTCCTGGACATCGCGCTCGGTGAGGGAGAGCAGGACCTCGCCGTCGATGGCCTCCAGGCGCAGGCAGTCGAGCAGGATCTTGGAGAAGTGGTCGGTGTGGGTGGCCCAGCTGGCCACGTCCTCCACGGCCCAGTGGGCCACCGTTCTGCTGCTACGCCGCATAATTCACAAACCTCACTTAATGCGGCACCAGCGTTTGTTCAAGCAAAAATACATTGAATTTAGTTAGTTTCTAAAACACTCAGACTCGACTACTCAGTTCGGGTTTTAGATGCTAAATATAAATATATAAGCCCCAAACAGCAGCTTGTGCTTAAGATTAACTAATTAATGATGATGATTACTACTTGAGAAATGGGGGGTAAGGGGGTTCAGGGCAGTTTGATATTTTCTAAAATAGGGAATTAATATCACAGGTATCTGTAGAGTTCTATATTTTATAAAATATATTTTATTGTAAATATATATCAGTAAAGTTCTCTAATATCAAAAATAGGGAATTAATATAACAGGTATCTGTAAAGATCTATATTTTATAAAATATATATTGTTGTAAATATATATCAAGAAAGCTCTATAATTTCAAAAATAGGGAATTAATATAACAGGTATCTGTAAAGTTCTATACTTTCTCAAATATGGAATTAATATCACAGATATCAGTATAGTTATATATTTTATAATATATATTATTGTAAATTTATATCAGTAAAGTTCTATATTTTTTTAAACAGGGAATTAATATCACAGATATCAGTAAAGTTATATTTTTTATATAATATATATTATTGTTAATATATATCAGTAAAGTTATATATTTTATAAAATATATATTATTATAAATTTATATCAGTAAAGTTATATATTTTATAAAATATATATTATTATAAATTTATATCAGTAAAGTTCAATATTTTATAAAATAGGGAATTAATATCAAAGATGTCACTAAAATTCTATATTTTATAAAATATATATTATTGTAAATATATATCAGTAAAGTTTTATATTTTATAAAATAGGAAATTAATATCACAGACACCTGATCTCTAAAGTTGACACATAAGATTCGATTTAAAATAGTTCACTTTCCGCCTGGCATTAAATATATTAAATGTTTAATATATATTTTCTATTTTGCTCTTCTGAGACCCAAGATAAATACTTATTTTAGTTGCCCCGCTATAAATATTGGCTAATCCAAGCCGCTGAAGTATATACACCGACATTTGCTATTTTTCCTACTTCAAGACACTCAGATCTTCCCGATCGCTCTCAGCTCCAGATATATGCACGTGAGGCAGCAGATTTTTCCCAGAAATAATATGCAGCACTGCAGTATTTTCTAAGCCAAAAGTGCACATGGGCTGCCAAAAGATATGGTAATTGTTTTGCCAACACTCTGAGCCCCCTGTTCCTCTCTGTTGGCTTTGGGCCACTTTTACTACAGGAGAATGTATATATACTCGCTATATGCCCGGCATCTGAACCCAGAGGCCAACTGCCAGCCGTGACATTTAAAGAATTTCGCACTCATTTATCAGATAGGAAAAAAGGAAACAATCTAGAGAAACTATGGCTAGAACTATAGAAAGAGACAGCGAGAGCGATCGGCGAGAGAGACGGCGGCAAAGTACGTCGCATTTCGTTTATTTGATTTGATTTATTGTCGATTTGTTGCTCGGTTTTTCTTGGGTTCTTTGGCTTTTGTTTTTTGTTTTTGATTCGCCTTGTTTTGCCAGCTGCGCCCAGCCAAAAACATCACAAGACACAAGTCGAGAGGAGAGCGGCCACGCCCACGAAATTGCGCATACGCCACGTGAGCCGGCGGCAAAATAATATTAAATAAAATGTAGAAATACTAATAATATATCATGAAATATGCATTACCATTGAAGCGTATGGCAATATATATTTAATGGCCAACTCATTTGGGCCTGCATTAATTTACACTTTAAACCAAAAAGGGTAAGGAGAGGGCTCCACCTGCTGCGGAGAACACACCTATAGATATATATATATATATAATTGCTGTTTTTAAAAATAAATATCAAGTCACACATGTTTTAGATTTGAAACTGCTTGACTGTTCGCTGCGCTGCCTGCTCTCATAATTAACTTAAGTATTTTTAGCAGGAGGAAAATACAAGAAAATGTGAGTCGACTGGCAAACAAAGTATTTCAATTAAAAGTACAGGGAAATGTGCTGCGATTCCAGGGTATGTGGGTATGTGGGCTCTGTGATTCAGGCCTTGTTTGTTTGCCCAAGTTCATTCATAAATTTTAGCTGGTTAGTCTCTGATAACTTGAGATTGTGCCGCAGATTAGGGGCAGTTGGCTGTTAGCTGCCAGGTTTAGGTGGCTATTACGAAACGGAAGCCCAGATATAAGATAGAGGGCACACCGGCAGATAAGGGGGGGTTCAAGGCACTCCCTGACCGAAAATTAAACCTCTTGTTTGTCCCCAATTATTCAGGCAGCTTGTTTTTCTGTCCAGATAAGCCAGATTGCCCCGATAGAGAGCTAACCTGAAGGTTCTCCTTGTTAGCTGTATTTAAATATATATATTTAAGTGAAGCTTCTCGAATTTAAACATTCTCTTGGCCCCTTTAAGTTTATTAATTGTTGCAAAAACTTTCTGGCTCTGACCCCGGGCCGGAAAAATTGAGATCAGAATCTGGGGTCCGTCTGCAAAGTTTACTGCCAAGGATTTTCCCTCGGTCGCCGGTTGTCATGCAGATTTCCTACCTTCTCTTAGCTCTTTTTATTGAGATTGTGTTTCGTCCTCGTTGTCCTGCCCACCGAAGGCCATACGCTTAATGCCAATTAAGAATATTAATTTCATTTGCAGCCCTGTCTCGTTTAGTCCTGGTCTCCGGGCTCAGCTCCCCTCCGCAATCCTTGGACATTTTCAGGATGCAACTACCTCGGCTACACTGCACTTTTAAAAAGAAAGTGTTGAGACTGGGTATTTCCCTAATGTTTAAAATACTATTAGTGATTAGTAAGGCTTCTTTTAAATTATTTAGCTGGGGGTTCTACGTTTTAATTATTAATTACTAATATTTCAAATACTATTAGAGAATCTTGGGGCTTCTTTTAAATTATTTAGCTGGGGGTCCTACGTTTGAATTATTAATTACTAATATTTAAAATACTATTAGTGATTCTTGAGGTTTCTTTTAAATTATTTAGCTGGGGGTTCTCCGTTTTCTTGATATTAATTTGTATTATTATCCCTATTACTTTGTTTTCTCTGTGGAAATTCCTAGGAGTGACATTGATTTTCTTGAAGTGCAGCTCTTTGGCCGTCGCTTGCCTTTGGCTATTGTTAATATTCATTAGCTTAAAATCCTTTTCTCGAGTTTGGAAGCTGTGCAGCTCGGCTCAAGTTGCCACTGCCACTTGCAGAGTCTCGGGTAATGGCTTGCCCCCATTTTTCAGTGTTTTTCGGGGGCGGGCAAAAAGTGGCCGATGCTCGAAAGTTGTTGCCACGTTTTCAATTCGAATGTCCGGGCATTAATCGCAATCATAAGCAGACGGGGACGGGGAGGCCAAGTGCGGAGGCAAATGATGGCCAGGACGTGCAGATAATTTTTCATTTCGGCCAGCTCAAATGGATTTCTCATTGGCTTAAATGTGCAAATGAATGGATGATGTATATATCCCCGTATATACACCTCTAAACGGGGGGATCTATTTAAAGCGCATAGTTGTGGGCGGTTATTAATGGCCGGGAAAGTTGGCCAGGAAGGGTTAAAGTCTCTCTGTCTTTTTAGGAGATTTTTTTGCCACACTCTCTCTCTCTAGAGTTTTGAGCTTTCGTTTGTTTACTTCTGTGTTTTTTACGATTTATATTTTGAAGGTTTTATTTTTGTCATTAGGGAAATGCGTCCCTTATTGATTTTGTCCTTGAGGTGCTGACTCTGCCAGACGGGGTTTTCCCCCAAAACTCAAGCCCATTTCCCGCATCTACTTTCCTTTTGTACTTCCTCTTTCAAGTCCAAGCCATTGACGACAGTTTGCCTTTCATTAGCCGCACATTTCCTCGCTTTTCCCCCGTTTTCCCTCTGTATTCCCTGCCTTTCACCAATTTTCTGGCCGATTTTCCACCGTCCCTCCACCTTCCGCCTCGTCCAGACCTCTTCAAAGCCAGTCGACATCAGAATTAATCACATTTGAATTGAAATTGCGTTTCAAGTTCTGTGTCGTCTTGCTCCGCCTGGTTTTATTTGATTTTCGCTTTTGTTTCTGTTATTTTCTGTTATTTTCTGTGGCCATTCATATTTGGTATCAAACGACTCTAATTAGGGATGATTGCTTCTTATTTCTTTATTTTTTTTGGCTCTCTGGGCGAGAAATTGTTTTTTTGCTATTCAATGGGTTATGTGGAATTTATGCTAATAAATCAAATAAATTGTTTGTCGCATATTTATTGAATTTAGGTGAGACATGATTAATTTTTGATATGTCTTAGGTGCACTGTATATAGTTTGTTGTTCAATCATTTTATATAGTTTTTGGTTACTTTATATTATATATTCTCTAAATAATAATCTCTAGAAAACCATGTTTAAAACCACGGTTTAAAAAATTTTTTAAGAGTACAGGTTAGGTGTTTTTTGCTTGTTTAATTAGACAAGAATATATTTTAAACCATGATAATGTTAGAGAAAATATTTAATAATATTTACCTAATTGAATTTCTCGTCATTCTTGTGAGTTTATCTTAACATTTAAAATGAAATAGAACTAACTTCTCATCTCCTGAATCTTTTAGCATTTCCCTAGCACTTGCAATTACAAATTTCACAATTTTTCATCAATCTTATTAATTTTATTACACAATTATTAAGTACCTAATTTTATCCAAAAATGCAAAGGTGAGAATGACTTTTGCCAAGTGAATTCCAAGGGATTAGGTGCTATATATTGGCATTTCCATAATTTTGTATTTTATATGAGAAGCAGGGACTTCCTAAAATTGCCTCAACCCTTAAGAGATACACTTGAGCAAAATGCAAATGAGTTCCCAGTAATTTCGCCAAGGTATTTGATTAACTATCAGCACAAAGCCATTTCAACATTTATTTTCATTTGCATTTCAAGTCAAGGTAAGCGGCTCCATTGAAACATTTTTTTTTTTGCAATTTTGCAACTTTGAGGTACAGGCATCCTTCCTGGCCTTCTTCCTTCTTGGCCACTCTCCCTGGACAAGGATTTCTTAACTTTCACAAGCCTTTTGCAGGTCTTTCATTAAGTAACTTGAGTTGTGTTGAAATTAGAGCGGAAAGGAATTTCTTTTCTTAATATATTACTTTTTTTATCAAGAAATATATGTAAGCAATAAATATTATATCAGTAAGAGTTAATAAATTGGAAATAAATAAGAGTTTAACCATTTTTAAGAGGAAATAAAAATAGGTTTAATTAATGAACTATTTTATATAATTTAAAACCCATATTTTGGCAGAAAACCCCCTAGAAATTTCCAGTGCATGTGTGGGTGTGTGTGCGTCAGTGTGAGGTCACGTCAAACACAACACACACACACACACACATGCACACGCACTGACACGCTACATTTAGCGGTAAATCAAGCGGGAATGGCAAAAAAAAAATATGAGTAGCGCGTCAAAAACAGCGCATAAAACGCGCTCAAAGTCGCTGGAAAAGGGGGAAAAGGAGAGGCGCCACGCAAAAGGGATACTCAGCAGAAAAGAGTCATTGAGGGGGCAGGGACCCCCCCTAAACGTTGACAATTGACATGGAAAATCTACAAGCCGTTTCAAAGAGCAAACCTGCAATTTGCCAGGCCAATAAAAGGCTCCTCCCGCCTCCTCCCTGCCGACATTAGGGCCAAGGGAAAATACAAATAAAAAGCCGGGCACAAAACGAGTCACATTTTTGCGTTCTGTATGTATTTCCATCTGATAAGAATTTAATTACAATGCATATAAACAAAATGTATACAAATGTATTAAGCTCACACGCATGCCACCCACACCAAGGCCCCTGGGCCGGGCATACGCGATGGAGCGAGATATCCGAATAATGTCCGGTCAAAGTTCTATGGAGAAGTTCTAGGAGGCTCTAAAGAATGGCCTATACTCTATCCTCTCTTTTAGGGGACTGTATTTTGCTATAAAATATTATGAATTGTCCAGAAAATCCAACTGGAACAAAGTATTTATAAATATTCCAACAATGAGCTAGTTCTTTCAACAAATTGATGTCAATAAAATCATTTAGAAACAAACTATTTATAAATATAAATATAATATACATAAATATATTATAAATATTTATAAATAATAATAATAATAATATAAATAACAGTGAGCCAGTTCCTCCATCAAACTGATGGTAAGGACGTTGTATACTTATGATATGATATGATATGATGAATACTGATGAATAACGCAGGCTTTCTTCTGGAGCAAGTGGATATATAAGGCTGCTCCTTGCTTTTTTTTATTTTTGTTTTATTAATTTTTATCTGTTTTATCTGCAGAAAGGTTTTTGTAGGAAAAATTGGTGGGAAATGTATAGTTTAGATGCCTTTTTTAAATGTTTTTAATATACTTTTTTTCTGATCAGAGACAGGGATCCCAAAGAAACCGCTATATGGACTTAATATAAATATTAATTAAAATATGAATATACCTTTTAATAAAAATATTAATACAAATATTAATATAAATATTAATATAAATATTAATATAAATATTAATATAAATATTAATATAAATATTAATATAAATATTAATATAAATATTAATATAAATATTAATATAAATATTAATATAAATATTAATACAAATATTAATATAAATATTAATATAAATATTAATATAAATATTAATATAAATATTAATATAAATATTAATATAAATATTAATATAAATATTAATATAAATATTAATATAAATATTAATATAAATATTAATATAAATATTAATATAAATATTAATATAAATATTAATATAAATATTAATATAAATATTAATATAAATATTAATATAAATATTAATATAAATATTAATATAAATATTAATATAAATATTAATATAAATATTAATATAAATATTAATATAAATATTAATATAAATATTAATATAAATATTAATATAAATATTAATATAAATATTAATATAAATATTAATATAAATATTAATATAAATATTAATATAAATATTAATATAAATATTAATATAAATATTAATATAAATATTAATATAAATATTAATATAAATATTAATTTAGATATTAATTAATAATAATTTAAATGGTGTCTTCGTAAAACTTAATACGAATTTGTATAGAAAGGCTGGAGCTTTTTAATAAGCTTCAAATGCATATAACCAGAAAAAGGACCAACGAACTCTCAGAAAAATGCCAAAAAGCCATGGAAAAAACACATAAATATCTAAAATAATTAATGACTTATTTAACCCATTCAGATGTCTGTTCTAACAGTTCAATAATATAATAATAATAATATTTAAAATACTTAAAATAATTTATAAACTATTAAACCTATTTAGATGACTGTCTGTGAGTGTGCAGACAGTCCCTGAGAGTTCAATAATATAATAATAAATGTATAAACTATTTAACCTATTTAGATGTCTGCCTTTGGATGTGAGAGTTCAATAATATAATAATAACAATATTTAAAATACTGAAAATAACTAATGAATTATTTAACCAATTCAGATGTCTGTCTTTCGGGGTGCAGACCAAGCCCCTGACGGGTCTATAATACCCCTACCTCAGGGTGTGTAAAATCGTGTGCAAAACCGAAATCTCCGGGCAATCTCTTTGCGCCATAATGACAGCCGCAGACGCGGGACCGGACAGCAGCAGAAACGCCAACAGAGACAGGGGTGAGGCCCGGGCGCGATCCGGAATCAGAGTCAGAGTCGGAGCCAGAGCCTCAAGTGGAGTCTGTCCCGAAATCGGATCCGTCCGGCCATCAAAATATTCCGAAATCGAGAGGGAATGTGTAATGAAGTGAAGTGAAATGTAAAAGGTGGTCAAGAGACAAAATCAGGTAGGGCCCAGCGAGAACGGATGTGAGGAGCAGGTCCACATAGAGACCATGTTCATATCCTGTTTGGACTGTGAAGAGGGCCACAGCGACTTGAATGCCAGTAGCCAAAGTTGCCACAAAGGCGGCAACACCAAGTGCAACTTAAGCAACAATTGTAGCACCAATATTAGCAATAGAAATTGCAACAATATCAAGGGAAGTACGTGCCTCGGCAACAATATCACCTGCAGCAGTAGCAGCAGCAGAATTGATAACACCGAGAAACACAGCAGCCACTGCCACTGCAATTTATGCAACAAAGTCAACTGCAACAGCAGCGGCAACAAGCTGGCAGCAGTATTTGGCATGGAGCGATTGCTGCACGCCGTTCGCGAGGAGTTTCAAACGGAGGACGAGTTCGAGGAGGAAGGGCGGACGCCGCACAGGAGCCGCAGTAGCAGCAGCAGCAGCAGTAGCAGCAGTGGCAGTAGCAGCAGCAGTAGCAGCAGCAGCAGCAGCAGCAACAACAGTGGCAGCGAGTCACAGCTGCTGCCAGTGGCCACGCGACGACGCCTGCAGCGGGGCGATAGTTTTTCATCGGTTGGCGGGCCACCCATTGGCGGACCCATTGCCGCCTGGACGGAGACGGGCGGTGCGGGGGCCGCTGCCGGTGCGGGGGTGGGGAGCGTGCGACGCTTCCGGCGCTCATCCATTGGAATGCAACGGAAGTCGGCCTTCCGGCAGCGGAAGCTCGACTCCTTGGGGGCGTGGCGCCGGAAGAGGTGAGTTCCCCTGGCAAACGGGAATATGCCGAGTTTATATATCATTTATGTTCGAACTTTGAAGCAATCAATATTCGAATTCGTCGACAGGAGTTGACAAAAATTGTCACAGCAATAAAAATATAATATATATATAATATAAATATATATATTAAATAGAAATATATATTATTTATATATAATATAAAGTAATAATATCAAATACCCCATGGGAATTTTATCCCTCTATTTATTTTTTCTCTTACAACTATTTTTCAATGTCGCATTTACCATTATAAGTTGCTGAAAGATCACTTAATTAGCCAGCAAATTATATAATTAATAAGTCATTCCCTTAGCTACCTACAAATACCTAAAAACCAGTTAAAATTTCCCAGAAATTACAAACATTTTCAGAGCTTATCGAGTGCAAAATTCCTATCCCCCAACCTATCTAAGACTTGTTTGTACACCTTACTCACGGCTGCCTCCGTCTCTCTCTCTTTCCCCTTCGTAATCTTGCTCTCTCTCTTTTTCTCTCACATTCAAGCAGGCGTACCGCTTCGGCAAGCAATTCCCGGAGGCCGATACGGATCGTGCCCGACTGGACAGAGAACGCGGTGCAGGGCGAGCACTACTGGAAGCCAACTTCCGCTTCCGGGGATCTGTGCTGCATGAACGAGGAGTGCATTGTGAGTACTTATCGATACATATCGAAGCTAAATACCTGACAAACAGTTCGCACATTGATAGATGTCGATATCTATCTATAGGTTTGGTGGTTTCTTAGGAGAGAAATAGTTTTTGTTTGATATTAATAAGAAAACTATTTAAGTAGAGATGACAGATTACCGATATTATTATCGATAATTAAAGCGACAGCCGATAATTCTATATATTTCAAAAGCAAGCAAATAATTTAAAAGTATGTACTTCAAAAGTAAATAATTGATGTGTGTTACGACATTTCCTAAACGCTATAAGCGATGAATATTTCCACATTCGAGAGTCCTTCCGAATTATCCTTGCCTCGTACACCCCTAGACCCCTCCGATCCCCCCCTAACCGCTCTCTCAAGCCGGCATTCCTGCAATTCAATTAACACAACTGAAATGAGAAGTGAAAGGCAGGTTACATGTGAGCGTTATTTATTTATTGCGTGCTCGTCCAACATTCACGCAATAAACGCAGGATAAACAGGACGGGTCCGGCGAGTGCCTGGGGGGTGTCCTTGGGTGGGGGCTAAGCCAAGAACGATGGGCGTGTCATCAGTTTTGGGCAGCCAAAGCCAAGAGTAACAAAAAAGTACTTTATCAGTCTCAATGTCAACCGAAGTGGGGGCAACTTGCAGGCTGAGAAGCGGGAAAAAGTGCTCCGAGAGCCGAGATCCCACCTTTTTTCTTGTTAGCCATCCTGACTTATCTCTATCTGGCTGGTAGCCAAGGCCACATGTGCGGGAGAGGGCCAAAATAATCTGCATAATATAATATTTATTAGGGCTCTGATTTATGGCTTATTAAATTTCAAAAGCAGTTCAGATTTTATGCAGTAATTAGGGGTCTAGGGGGATCTGTGTTTAAAATGTTTTTAATAACAGGAAACAATGTTTAAAATAAAAAACTATGCCTCACAAATTTGTAAAGTACATGAACTTAATATTTAATTGAAAAGGCAAGAGCTTGAATTAGATAAATAAATTAATGAGAGGCACCTTTTGCAAACCCACAACTTGCTTTAAATGACTCTCCCACACAAGTAGCTAGGATAAACTCCTCGTAATTAAAGTTTGGCTGGGAACAATTACACCGAAAGTGCAACACAACTAGCACAATAAGCGCGTATAGTTGGCTTTTCTCGGCATTCCAAGGAAAGCTTTCCCGGAGCCTGAGGAGCAGTTTTCCTCGACTACAATCCTTGTTCACCTGTCACCGCAACGCTTTGACAATTAATTTCAAAGTTTGTTTTGCGGAAGGCAAGCGGCAATTGCAGTTTCGTCATTTGATTGCGGTTTTTGCAAGGACCTGAGAATTGCTAATTAGGTTCACTGGGGAAAAAGAGGGTTAAGAGAGCTTGAAGGATACTAGTAACTAGCTTAGTAATACTCGAGAAGCTCCTTTTATTTGTAAGTATTTACATACCTATACCATACCTATTTACATACCTATTTTCCAACCCTGAAAACATTCTCTTGGCCTACATTCCCTATTTGCCATTGCAGAAGAGCGGCCAGCGGATGAAGTGCTCCGCCTGCCAGTTGATTGCGCACCAGAACTGCATTCCGATCGTGAACGAGAAGGGCCAGCTGGCCTGCAAGCCCACCTACCGGGATGTGGGGATCCGGCAGTACCGGGAGCAGACCACCACCCACCACCACTGGGTGCACCGGAAGCTGGAGAAGGGCAAGTGCAAGCAGTGCGGAAAGGTAGGGTTACTTCAAGTACAACACACTCAGAGTTTGGGTTTTTCTTATTAATTTTTATCGTATTTTCCGCCTTTGTTGTGTGCCCTACACACGCCATTAACCTGGCTAAAAGGGACTTTGTATTTCTGCCTGAAGAGCTCTCTCCACGGTTCAGTGGGAAACGAGAACGTTTTCGTACAAATTTGAGGAAATTTAATCCTTAAATATTATGAATTCAATTTATTTGTACTTCAATTGTTATTAAAGATATATTTTCAAGCCTTATCTGAACTGTAAAACTTAACTTAAACTTAACTGATTATTCTGGAATTTAAACCTTAAATATTATGAATTCAATTTATTTATGCTTAAATTGTTATTAAAGATATATTTTCAAGCCTTATCTGAACAGTAAAACTTAAATTTAACCGATTATTCTGGAATTTAAACCCTAAATATTATGAATTCAATTTATTTGCGCTTAAATTGTCATTAAAGATATATTTTCAAACCTTATCTGAACTGTAAAGAGTCCTCTTAATGCGTTTACTAATAATTTCAATTCAATTTATTTTGTTCAACTTAATTTTCAAGACAAAACTTACTATTTGTTTTTAAAACAAAAAAACTAGTACTCATTAATAAAAGAATTATTTCACAACATGTGTAAGTATCTAGGAAAGTTAAGCAATATAAAAATCCAGACTCGATCAGTACTAATTATTTATGGTCTACTGATCCTTCACTCTCCCGTAAAGCAGGCCGTGCAGAGCAAACTCTTCGGCTCGAAGGAGATTGTGGCCTTGTCCTGCGCCTGGTGCCACGAGATCTACCACAACAAGGAGACCTGCTTCAACCAGGCCAAAATCGGCGAGGAGTGCCGTCTGGGTGAGTGTCCTGTCCATCCTTGGCTATCTATCAACGTTTTTCGGGGGCCCCTGCCCCTGCCCCTTGTCCCTTGATTAATTACGTGACGCGCATGCAAATGGATTGCGGTCCGTTAACTTAATTAAGATTTCTGAATTTAAACCCAGCCCAAACACGAGCTCGAAGGAGAGCCTGGCAACCTCTTGAACCCGCTCGTTCTGGGCCCTTTGGTGGTTTTAAAAAAATGTAGCACAGTTTTTAGGGCCAGGCTCTAGCTACTTTTTTTAGAAGAACTTTTTTGGGTTTCAAGCAGATAGAAAGAAATATCACAAATTAAGGCTGTTTTAAAAAAAAAGTATTTCTAGGAAATTGTACTTAAAATAAAATTTAAAAATAATTTTAAATTTAATATTTTAGATATATTTTTCAACTTTAATTTGTTGAATTGATCTGGAATATTAAATCCTTGTGCTTTGCAACATTATAAATAACCTTAATTTAATATAATTCAAAGAGACAAGTTTAAGTATCTACATATGTGTTTTAATTATCAACAGAAATCTAAGAGAAATTTGTAATTATTCTAATTTATAATTATATAATTTATAACTAATTTAAAAATGTGACAAATTCATTTTAAAGTTTATAAAACTTTACTGAGATTAATTAAATACTTTACTGAGTAATTTTACTTCACTGAGTAATTAAATATTACCAAAACCATGGCCAAATGTAGCCCAGTTTGCATTAGAAAGATTTAGATATATTTTTCAACTTAAATTTGTTGAATCAATCTTGAATATTAAAAGTACATTTTAAATAAGCTTATTTTAATATAATTTAAAGGGACAAGCTTAAATATCTGGGAATACATATTTAATTATTAACGTAAATTTAAAAGAAATTTGTAATTATTCAGAAACTAATTTAAAAATGTGACAAATGCATTTTAAAGTTCTTAAAAATTTATTAAGAATAATAGCCAGTCTCAGAAGTAATTAACTATTAAAAACTCTCGCAAAATGTAGCTCACTTAGCAATTAAATAGTAATTTAGCCTTGAGCTAGCTTAAATACAGATAGAGATAGAGAAATGGAGCCTCCCCAGCTCCTTGGCTCCCAGCCTATCCTGATGGAATCCTGCCGAGGTGTAAATCCTCAGAGCTGTGCTGGTCAAGTGCTTTCAGACAAACCAAACTAGCGGCTCAGGAAACGGAAATGCGGCATCAGGAACGGAATGAGACAGGCAGGATGGCAGGACCAATGCCAAGGACGGCCCTGAGGGGGGATTGGCAGCATCTGTTCGGGCTTACGCCCATCTCGATGATGAATTCCCGGGAAAGAACTCAGCTGTGCGGTGTGGACTTCCGCAATCTGTGCGGGTCCACCCCCCCTGCCAGGTGTAACAGCAACGTAAACTATTTTCCATTACAGTAATTGCAACAAATGCCAACTGGCAGGCCGGTCATTCCTAGGCAACGGTGCAACAATGTCCTTGATGGTGACTTAACCGCTTCCTGTTCACGTTTTTCTAAAGTGTCTCAATGAGCATCTTGTTAACACACTCTCCCAGGACAGGCGGTTATGCACACTCCTGCCGTCCTGCTGGCATCCAGGGGGGGTAGGGACATAGATAGGGATAGGGACAGGGACAGGGACAGGGACTGGGATACGGACAGGACCGGAGATGAAGACAAGACAGGACGAAATAGAATTACGAGTGGGATGCCCATGTGGCTGACTCCTCTACCTACTACTACCCCCTCCGACTCGGAGCCTTTGTCCGCCTTTGAGCTCCCTTTTGGCCAAGTTGTGGCATTCATAATTGCTCTTTGGTATGCCGGTTATGCTGGTGGCCCAGCCACCACAGCTCTCAGCTCCTCCCCTATTTTCCGGGGCTTTTCCTGCCTTTCCCTTCCCGCACACTGGCCTTTAAAGGTGGCAAATTGAATTTGGGTTGCTTGGCAATACCTAAGCACTTGCCACCACGCTCTTCCAATACCCACACACAATTAGTTTTCCCGGAAAATACATATATGACATAGGAGGAAATGTACAAAAGAAATAGTTTCCACAGGGGAAAAACCCTCTTAGATAAGCAAACAAATTAAAAATAAAGTTCCCTATGAACGATACACTTTCTTCTCTTATTTTCCCCAGTGTAAAACCCACTTTTATTATTATTTTTATGGGATTTTTGCAGGCAACTATGCCCCCATCATTGTCCCGCCCTCGTGGATTGTGAAGCTGCCCAACAAGGGCAACTTCAAGTCCTCGATTCGTGTGAGCAACAAGAACAATGCCGCCTCGGGATCGGCGGGAGCTGCTGGGGGATCCGGTGGCGGGGGACAGGGAGCCGCCGGGGGACACAAGGGAAAGAAGCAGACACAGCGCCGGCACAGGGCCAAGGACGAGAAGAAGGAGCCGCGGGCGTTCATTGTCAAGCCAATTCCGTCGCCGGAGGTAATTCCGGTCATTGTGTTTATTAATCCCAAGTCCGGCGGCAATCAGGGCGTCAAGCTCTTGGGCAAGTTCCAGCATCTCCTCAATCCGCGCCAGGTGTTCGACCTCACCCAAGGCGGTCCCAAGATGGGGTGAGTACTATTACTATTAAGTATTTTTAAATAATTCCAAGACATCTCATTCGTTTTGTTTATCCTTGGCTCTTCTTCAGCCTGGAAATGTTCCGCAAGGCTCCCAATCTGCGGGTCCTGGCCTGCGGTGGCGATGGCACTGTCGGCTGGGTTCTGTCCGTCCTGGACCAGATCCAGCCACCCCTGCAGCCGGTGCCGGCCGTCGGTGTCCTGCCCCTGGGCACTGGCAATGATCTCGCTCGCTCTCTGGGCTGGGGCGGGGTAAGTAATTGATTGATTAATTCCCCCCGAAACGCACTTCCCAATTACACCAAGTAGCTTCCTACTAGCTTATTATTATATTTAATTAATTATTATTATTAAGTCTGCTTCAAGTTTGAACAAAGAACAACACTCATACGACACGTAAGCCAGATTTAAGGCGAAAGAAATGTACTTAAGGTGCTGGAACAATGCTCCAGAAACATTTAGATATATATCTATATAAGAAATAAGTTGCCTTGGCCATACTTAATTTAAACAACCGCCATGCCTTAATATTAATAATAATAATTATTATTAGACAAAGATATCAATAATTTACATTTACAATAAAAAAGATAATTAATAATAATAATAATGAATATTAAATTTATTATTATTACTAATTATTAAATTATTAAATATAATAATTATTATTATTATTAATTATCTTTATCGAAACCTAGGCTTAATCAACATTTATCTTGATAATTGCGCATAACTCAGCGCCCATTTCTTTGGTAATAAATAACCCACTGACAACACGGCGTATGGGTGATTTTGGCGAAGTCGTGTCTTGTCCAAATCACCCATACGCCGTGTGGCCAGTTGCTTATTTATTATTAATCTATCCTACAGCTTGAATAATATAGCTTAACAATTTGTCATCTATCATTATGAAATATTTAGGGAAAAAGCAGCAAAACCAGTTTAAGTATTCCCATAGCTATTTAAGTCTCAAAAGTCCCAAATTCCATTTTGTTGTTAAGAAATAGCATAGATAGCAGAAAACAAGCTAACATACTGTTAAAAAAATAGGCAAGACTACGAAAATAATTACTTTGCTTAAGAAAATAATTATTTAACTCAAAAAATATTTGAAATTTGGTCACAAAATGACAATTATACTGCACTGATCCATGGTTTACCTTCTGTGCACACTCGCCAGTCAGGTACCATTGCTTGGAATAATCAATCGAAACCTAAGCTTAATCAACATTTAATTTGATAATTGCACATACCTCAGCTTTCATCTCTTTGATAATAAATAACCCACTGACCCCACGGCGTATGGGTGATTTAGGCGAAGTCGTGTCTTGTCCAAATCACCCATACGCCGTGTGGTCAGTTGCTTATTTATTATTAATCTATCATAAAGATTAACAATTTGTAATCTAGCATTATGAAATACTTAGGGAAAAAACCTCTTACCCAGTCAAGTATTCCCATAGCTATTAAAGTCTCGAAAGGCCCAAATTCCATTTTGTTGTTAAGAAATAGCATAGATAGCAGAAAACAAGCTAACATACTGTTAAAAAAATAGCCAAGACTACGAAAATAATTACTTTGCTTAAGAAAATAATTATTTAGCTCAAGTTTGGCCACAAAATGGCAATTATACTGCACTGGTGCATGGTTTACCTTCTGTGCCCACTCACCAGTCAGGTACCATTGCTTTGAATAATCAATCGAAGCCTAAGCTTAATCAACATTAAACTTGATAATTGCACATACCTCAGTACGCATCTCTTTGGCAATAAATAACCCACTGACAACACGGCGTATGGGTGATTTAGGCGAAGTCGGGTCTTGTCCAAATCACCCATACGCCGTGTGGCCAGTTGCTTATTTATTATTAATGTATCCTATAGCTTAACAATTTGTAATCTATCATTATGAAATACTTAGGGAAACAACCCCTTAACCAGTTCAAGTATTCCCATAGTTATTTAAGTCTCAGAAGTCCCGAATTCCATTTTGTGGTTAAGAAATAGCACCAAGTGGTTAGATAGCAGAAAAAATATCTAGCAAATTGCTTAAACAATAGTCAAGACTAAGAACATAATTACTTTGATTAAGAAAATAATTATTTGGCTCAAAAAATATTCGAAACTTGGCCACAAAATAACAATTATACTGCACTGGTGCATGGTTAACTTCTGTGCCCACTCACCAGTCAGGTACCATTGCTTTGAATAATCAATCGAAACCTAGGCTTAATCAACATTTAACTTGATAATTGCACATACCTCAGTGCGCATCTCTTTGGTAATAAATAACCCACTGACAACACGGCGTATGGGTGATTTAGGCGAAGTCGGGTCTTGTCCAAATCACCCATACGCCGTGTGGCCAGTTGCTTATTTATTATGAATCTATCCTACAGCTTAAATAATATAGCTTAACAATTTGTAATCTATCATTATGAATTACTTAGTGAAAAAGTCCCTTAACCAGTTCAAGTATTTCCATAGCTATTTAACTCTTAAGAGTCCCAAATTCCATTTTGTGGGTAAGAAATAGCATAGATAGCAGAAAACTAGCTAACATACTACTTAAAAAATAGCCCAGACTAAGAAATTAATTACTTTGCTTAAGAAAATAATTATTTAGCTCAAAATTTGGCTACAAAATGGCAATTATACTGCACTGGTACATGGTTTACTTTCTGTGCCCACTCACCAGTCAGGTACGATTGCTTGGAATAATCAATCGAAACCTAAGCTTAATCAACATTTAACTTGATAATTGCACATACCTCAGCGCTCATCTCTTTGGTAATAAATAACCCACTGACTACACGGCGTATGGGTGATTTAGGCGAAGTCGGGTCTTGTCCAAATCACCCATACGCCGTGTGGCCAGTTGCTTATTTATTATTAATCTATCCTATAGCCTAAGGAACTATTACTCACACATTTCTCAGGCTATCCCTGGGGCGGCAGTAAATTAGATTCGATTTATTCCGCATTTTTGCACCCGAAAATTAATTTTCAACTGAAATTTCAGGGCTACACGGACGAGCCGGTGGGCAAGATACTGCGCGAGGTGGGCATGTCGCAGTGCGTCCTGATGGATCGCTGGCGGGTGAAGGTGACGCCCAACGACGACGTCACCGAGGATCATGTGGACAGGAGCCAGGCGAATGTGCCGCTGAACGTGATCAACAATTACTTCTCGTTCGGCGTCGATGCCCACATCGCTCTGGAGTTCCACGAGGCACGGGAGGCGCATCCGGAGCGCTTCAACTCGCGGCTCCGCAACAAGATGTACTACGGCCAGATGGGCGGCAAGGATCTGATCCTGCGCCAGTACCGCAACCTGTCGCAGTGGGTGACGCTCGAGTGCGACGGCCAGGACTTCACTGGGAAGCTGCGAGATGCCGGCTGCCATGCAGTGCTCTTCCTGAACATTCCCAGGTGAGTTCAGTTAATTACTTAATTAGTAATTGTTTATTAAATCCTTGAGTTAATAATACTATTTCCCTGATCGATGTAGCTATGGCGGCGGCACCCATCCGTGGAACGACTCATTCGGCGCCGTGAAGCCGACCATCGATGATGGGCTAATGGAGGTAGTGGGCCTGACCACCTACCAGCTGCCCATGCTGCAGGCGGGGATGCATGGCACCTGCATCTGCCAGTGCCGGAAGGCGCGGATCATCACCAGGCGCACCATACCGATGCAGGTGGACGGCGAGGCCTGTCGCGTCAAGCCCTCCATCATTGAGATCGAGCTGCTCAACAAGGCCCTGATGCTGTCCAAGCGGAAGCATGGCCGTGGCGATGTTCAGTGAGTAATCCTGGAGCACTTGGCTTATCCAGTTACTAATGCCTCCTTTTGCAGGGTCAATCCGCTGGAGAAGATGCAGCTGCTCATCATGCGGGTGACGATGATACAGTACGAGCAGTATCACTATGACAAGGAGATGCTACGCAAGCTGGCCAACAAGCTGGGCCAGATCGACATCGAGTCCCAGTGCGATCTGGAGCATGTGCGCAATATGCTCAATGCCAAGTTCGAGGAGTCCATCACGTACCCGAAGGTCTCGCAGGACTGGTGCTTCATCGACTGTACGTAGAGATATATCTATATCTTTTTATATATCTGTGTAATACCTTCTCTCCTACAGCCTGCACTGCGGAGCACTACTTCCGCATTGACCGGGCCCAGGAGCACTTGCACTACATCTGCGACATCGCCATCGATGAGCTGTACATCCTGGACCACGAGGCGGCCACCATGCCCCAGACACCCGACCAGGAGCGCTCCTTTGCCGCCTTCTCGCAGCGGCAGGCGCAGAACGAGCGGCGCCAGCTGGACCAGGCCCAGGGCCGCGGCCCTGGCAGCACGGGTAGGCTCTCCTCCCGCCTCTTGGCTGGCTGCTGGCCACCATTGGGCTTGAATGCAGTCGGGAATGGGGATGGGAATGGGGTGGGGAACGAGCTGCCGCTGCAGGAGCGGCTCGAGCTCTACCAGCAGCACGTGGCCGAGCAGCTGCCGTACCTGGACAGGCGCATGTTCCTGCACCTCCACTTCCGCAAGCGGCGCATCGAGATTTAGTCTCCTCCTGGATCCCTCCCTTGCCCTGCATTCCCCAGACACCTCCCAGGGGGGGAAAAGCGGAGTGGAGGCTGCCAGTTGTCCTGTCCATTCACCCTTCGTTTCGCTGTTAATGTTGATAACAATTGCATGTCGTCCCTAACATTTAGACACTGACAGAAAAGCTGGGTTGCAATCGAAAGAATTTGGGAGGAGTGAGCCATAAGAATAGAAAAAATATCTGGCTTTGACTTTGAATTTCATTGAAACTTTTAAACTTAACTATATAATTTATTTTCCATTTCATTAACTAAGAAATTGACTTTAAAGTTAATATTTTCTTACAATTTTACTGCAAATATTTAAGCTTATCAGGGGGGCAGTTTGTTTTTGCAATTTGCGTTTTTAGTTTTATTTTATTGGCTCCGATTCAGGGCTTCTTTTTGAATATTATACATATATATATATTGTTTCGATCGCAACCTTATCACACACACACACACAAATACATATGCTTTATAAGAATCGATATCCTAATTGTGAGGAGCCGAATACAGCTTAGTCCTTGCCACGATCGCATGTAAGTAGAGCATTAAATACGATTAACTTCGAGCAGTATCTGGTATATAATCCCGACTTACATCAACAGTTAACCGTAGCAAGGACCAAACCGTATTCGTTACGATCCCATCCAAAAAAAAACGAACCCAAACCGATTACCGATTACCGATTACCGTTAAACGATAACAGATAACACACACAAAATGCCCCCGGAAACGGGTAGGTTTGATGCCTTGCAATTTGTGCTCTGGTAGCTAGTGTATTTAGTTAGTTACTTAATTTCCTAACCATAGTCATAGTTAACTTTAGTTGTAATCGTTTGATTTCGATGGCTTACTAACAATATGTAACTCTCTTTTCGAATTAACACATAAACACGATACATACCCGACCCGTACTCGACAACGCATTAATTGCAAAACCTAAAGATGAGGATTTGCAAATTGGCTCCAAGCCCATTAAAGTGATGAAGTGGAAGAGGTAAAAAGCGTCCCCCGATTCGTTCAGCATTTCATTCCAAAACTCAAACTCTAAATCAATATCAATATCAGTATCAGTATCAATATCAATATCAGTATCAGTATCAAAATCCATTCGAAGGAGAGAGACGATCAGCGCTGAACCGAGCGAGATGGCACTACTGACTGTTGCAACAAAATTTCCATGCGTTATATATCCCACTCGCTCTCTCTCTAGATCGCGCGCTTTCGTCCTTTAAATCTTTCTCTCTCTAACTCTCTCTCGCGATCTCTAACTCTAATTGTCTCTCTCTCTCGTGATCCCTAACTCTAACTGTCTCTCTCTCGCGATCTCTAACTCTAACTCTCCCTCTCATTCGCGCTCTCTCTTGCTCTCGTGCAATTGGTACCCCTTGGCGACAGCTGTCTTGCTCGTTTGGCCTGCTCCGTCTCGCTTGTTCGCTTCCGCTCTCTCTATCTTTATCTCTCTCTTTCCTTGTCGCTTTTGTCATCGTCCACGGCATATCCTCCATCGCTCTCACACACAATCCGCCTGTCGCTATCTGTCTGCCTCTCTCTCACTGAGCATCTAGCCGTCTCTGTCTTGATTTCTTTACATTTCACTTTATTTGCTTCGAATTTAAACCTTTTCACTCGATTAATTCGTTTAATTTAATTAATTTTCTGTTTGAAAATAACTCTTGCATGCAGCAACAAAGATCGTTTATTCAGTTTCAACGAAGATGTTTTTGGTTGTGGATTCAGGTATTCCGTATAACTAGCTGTCTCTTTCTTTATTACTCTACTGTCGTTTGTGGCTATCTCTTTCTCTCTCTCTCCGTCTGTCTCTCTCTCTCTCTCTATTCTTTTTGTCTGTGTTACACTCTTAACTTGACTCTTAACTCGTTTCATCGACATCTGAATCGACCGAATGGAAAACCCAACCGAACTGATGCTTGAATTTCTCTTTTTATTTTCTCTATTTCATGCACACACACACACACACACAACCCACCCACACACGCTCTCTCTCCAACACACACACACACACACATATACATCTAAATAACAGCCCTATACTGGAGCAAACTTCCGATGCCGTACTACTAGCAGCCCAGAGCGGCGACCTCAATATGGTAGCATAACTATTACGATTTATTACGATTTGCCCAACCCCAGATATATATACATATATATATGCCCGCCTAGTCGTAGTCCTAGTTGCCGCCTTTCCCTGGCCCCGACTAATCCAAGTCCCCGCTCTCTTGCAGTTACGTGCACTACATGAACAAGGATACTCCCTGCAGTCAGTGAACAAGAACGGACAGACCGCCTTGCACTTCGCCTGCAAATACAACCATAAGGACATCGTCAAATACATCATCTCGTGCGCCACGCGACGCGTCATCAACATGGCCGACAAGGAGCTGTAAGTCCCGTTACCAGTTACTATATCCTTATATCCCTTAAGTCAGTGTTAGGACACAAGCCACGTCATAGTAAGACGAAGCTGACACAGTAGAGAGCCCCACGTCACACGTACCTTAAGTACGAATGTGTGGCAGGCTTTGAAGCCTTGGTAAGATTGAAGAAATGTTGGGAATTAAATATAGTATCAACAGAACTTCTGGTATCATAAAACATTTAACAAAGTAGGCTCAATATAAGTACCTAAGGTCAGGCAGGCGTGGTGTCTAGTGTCTAGTCTACACTCTTTCAAGCATTCAAACAGTAAAAGTATCTCACAGTAAGTATCTCTCCTCAACACTCCGGAGCGTAAAATACAACAATAATATTCTACAGAACGAATACATCAACAACAAATACTGCCCAGAATACCCCTAATAACAAATACAGCGCAGAATACCCCCTAATAACCAACATGTCCAAGGCCATCAACGTCACCGCCACGAATGCGACGGCCCCGCACCTCCCGCGCAACGAGATGCTGGCCTGGGTGAACCTCAGCCTGCAGGCGCAGTTCTCCAAGATCGACGAGCTGTGCACGGGAGCGGCGTACTGTCAGTTCATGGACCTACTATTCCCCGGCTCCGTCAACCTGCAGAGGGTCAGGTACAAGACCAACGTGGAGTACGAGTTCATAGAGAACTTCAAGGTCCTGCAGGCGGCCTTCAAGAAGGTGTCCGTGGAGCGAACCGTGCCCATCGAGAAGCTGATCAAGGGCCGCTTCCAGGACAATCTCGAGTTCCTGCAGTGGTTCAAGAAGTTCTTCGACGCCAACGACAGCGGCAGGGAGTACGACGCCAGCGCGGTCCGCCAGGGTGCCCCCATGGGCTACGGAGCCGGGGAAGGGAAAGCGGGGAAGGCCCGACGTGCGCCAGCAGCTCGGGCGGCCCAGGAGGCATCTGCAGGGAGCCCCATAGTCACCAAGGTCCTGTCCCGATCGAACACCACGGTGCAGGAGAAGGAGAGCTGCCGCGAGAGCCCGGAGGCCGATCTGGAGCTCAGGGAGATATCCGACAAGCCCGTCGAGATATGTGTGTCCTTGAGTCCGGAACAGAACAGACCGGGATGCGCAGTGGTTAAGCCGCAGAGGGAGGAACCTGTTGCAACTCCAGAGGAGCCACCCACAGAGCTGTTGGGTTTGCCAGAGACATCTACGGATAGTCACCAGATGGGAGCAGTGGATATTGGGGATAATAACAACTCCAGAGACCCCAAGGACTCCACTGGCACAGGAAGTCCCCAGGCCGAGCAAGGCAATTGGATGGACTTGGATAGGTGCCAGCTGGAGCGGAGAGTGGAGTTGATGAAGCTGCAGAAGACCTTCTACTTTGAGAAGTGTCTGAAACTGGAGGCTCTTTGCTACGAACCTGAGGGGGTGACTGAAAATCAGAAGATACTGGACATCCTATATGCGACTCAGGATCGCTTCTACCCGCCAGCCGAGTTACAAGACAAGTCTTTGATTAATCCTTAATTAATCCTCGATTAATCATGATTTTCTATTGCTGGTTATAATTTCGAAATTGGTTTGTTTCCTGCTAAACTCAACTATATCGACATCTACCACTCTGAATGTTGAAATTGTTTGTTTTTAGCTGAAAAAAATTTTAAAAGTCTCATAAAATCGAAAAAAATTTTAAATAGTTTCCTAAAATTAAAGAAAAACCATTAAAAACTTTCAAATCTAACAAAAAGCTTAATCAGTTTCCCAAAATATTTAACAAAAAGTCAGATGCCTGTCAATGTTTTTTCTAAAAAATGAACCACTATTTAATGATCCTTCTGGTACCCTCCACTTATTTCTTGCAGTGGACAGACGGCACTCCACATCGCCGCCGAGCAGAACCGGCGGGACATCTGCGTGATGCTGGTGGCCGCCGGCGCCAACCTGCAGGCCCGGGACTCCGGCGGGAACACGGCCATGATGGTGGCCTTCAACAAGAACGCCAACGAGATAGCGACGTATTTGGAAAGTAAGCAGGGAACGCAGCCCATCGACGGCTACTGGGCCCTCAATGACTCGAATACATCGCCGCCGGCCCCCTCCATGTAGAGCGATCGCTAGAGCCCACCATCCCTGCCCATCCATGGACAAAGACAGGACAACTGAACAGAAAAAAGATATATAACTCGCAGGACCTAGACATAAAATCAGCTAATCAGATAATCAGTTTAAAGAGCGTAATTTAATGTTGCAAATTTCTCCTTCTTATGCCAACAACACGTAATGGAAACTCTCTCTTGTAAATAACGCGAAACCCGCAAAACCAAAACTAAACCGATAACCAAACCAATCAAAACTAATCGAATCGCATCGATAAACTGCAATCGAACCAACATTCCACGAATCGCGCGTCACTTCCGCTTAGGTCAAGAGCGCTTCATGCATCTGGAGGTGCAGACCAGGATCTAAGGGGAGCGGCGAAGGACAGGACGAAGGAGGCATTCACCCTACGACATAATGATAAATGATAAATACAATTATGATAATTGTTATATTTTTTTTTGTGCAATCTCTTTTTTTTTTGTGTTAGCAAGTACGAACGAGAATCTAATCTAAAAACTAAGCAAAGAAAATACAGCAACACACACACACATTTTAGCCAGTAAGAGACAGTAATTTATTGTAAAGCAAAGCTAGCAAAAGCAAAACGAGAAAGGCAACATTTGTCCCTAAAAAAACGGTTTTTAATTCACTTTTTAATTAATCTAAAGGCGAGGAGAGCGAAGAGCGAAGAGCAAGAAGGAGAGCATATTAAAAAAGTCAGCAAGTCGAAATTCGAAATTTATTTGTTTCACTTACCGATTGATTAACGATTAATGATTATATTGTGATATCTAAATTAATTAATTAATATGTATTGGACTAGAGAGCGAGAGCGAAGCGATATTACTAAATAATCGAAATAAAACATTGAACACACCCACACAGACACACACTCATATATACATATATATATATACATAGATATATATATATTTAATACTAAATATATCCTAAATGTACTTTCGGAATTCTAGGCTAAGCGACAACTCGAATACTCTCTGATCGAAATAGCTTAAGACAGAGCAGCAGTGAGAGAGAGAGAGGGAGATTTGCCGTGCTCAATAGCTGTCTCGCTCAGACAAACACACAAACACACTCACACACAGACAGTCCCGATGCACAGACTAGAATGCACAACCCCCAAATAGATATACCTACCCACACGGCATATACTCGTATTTAAGATATATATATCTGATATATCTGATATATCGCCCCGAGAACCCTCTGAGTTTCAAACCGAAAGACTTGGGCGACCCACAAAGACTATCTCTGTCCTACTCTATATTCTATATGCTCTATAGCTCTATATTCCGTATACTTAAACTGAACAAGAGGAAAACCCACGCAACACACAAACTGAGAACAAGGAACACGAAACGAATCGAAACACTCTTAATATATTTATGATAAGTGCATGCATATTTTATCGAATCAAAAATTGTTATTACGGAATAGTACAGATATCCAGAATAGCCGATAGTCTAATCATAAATGTATGCCAACTCCTACTTTGCTTAGATTCCAAAACTCCGCATATAATAGTTGTTTAGTCGAGTCAATTACGTTTACCCGTCGCCCCTTACCCATTTTGGCTCCGCTAACCTTTACGATTATAGCGATAGGCATAGCGATAAGTCACACCCACTATCGATGGTAATGGCACCGATAAGAGCGATAAGTGTATCGATAACTTTTACGAGCTACCAAGGCCGAATGCAGGCGCCGGCCCCTCCTCCTCCCCCTTACCCGGATAGCCGTGGCTCTGGCTTTCGGAAGGCTGGAGAGACACCATTTCCGGGGGGCAGCGTCCGCATTCCGCCAACCCTGCCCGGTGGAGCACTTCCGGTGATGGCCGGTGGTGCGCTTCCGGTGCGAATAATTATGTTTTGGATTTCACTAACACACACACACACACACGCCACACAGACAAAGACGAGGAGCAAACACACACACACATCGTAGGCTGCCGCAGGTGGTGTCGAAGTGCAAGTCTCAGCGATTGGGACTCCGGTTAGCAGGATCTCGGCCAAGACGCCCCAAACAGACGTGCCACCCAAAGGAGAACCGGGGTCCATAATCGCAGCACAGCCCACCGCCTGCGGCATCTAATGGATTATACAGCTGCGGACAGTAGAACATATACAGTGCTGGAGGGCTTTATATTATTATATTATTTTATATTATTTGTGTTATTATTTGAGGGTAATCAAAGATTTATTTTTATTATTATAACTACGGTAGTATTTAAAATCTAAAGCAATATATTTACAACTATTTTTTATAATTTCAATTGCAGGTTTTATGTTCCTTAAAGGTTTTTATATTTTTGATTTAATATTTTATGAAATATTAGTAAAAAGTAGAATATTTTACCTGAAAGCTTAATATTTTTGTTATCGGTTAACAATGTGAAAACTAAAAAATGTAAATAACATCAAGTATTTATATAATTTCCTTTAATTTTGCTATTTAAATTTATTATTATTTCTGTAGCTACCAGAATTGAACTTTAAACTAATATTAAATAATATAATAAATAGTTCAATTTGATAAATATTTTCCTAAGAATCATTATTTATTTCTATGGTTATTGCTACCTTTCTGAGGAACTTATTCCTAAATAGTTCTTGATTTTTAATGATTGATTTTTTATAGGCCTAAACCTATTTATTTAAATTATTTAAATAGGAAAACGGCACTGTTATTAAATGCTTTCGCAACTGCAAATCCATATGCAGTAGAGCAGAGTTTGAGTAAGGAAAAATTTAGCAAATGACAATCTAGAGAATTTAGCAAATGAGCCGAGCAGAAGGCCGATGACGAGCGTTTGCTAACCCCTTTAAGCCATTCAAAATACAATATAAACAGTGTAAACAATAAGAAGATCAATTCACAAGGTTATTGGGTTAATGTTTCCACAATGGCTTCATTCTACACTAAGCGAAATACTCAAAAGATGAAATTGTAGTCGAAGGATGGCGAGTTAGCTGGAGTTTAAACAGAGGAGAGCGCTAACATTAATTCTTGATGAGCTAAATGCGAACGATAGGCGATATGCGATAGGCGATAGACGATAGACGATAAACGATAAATGCTAATGATAAATATATATACGAGATGAGGGCAAAAGGGAAAAGGAAAAAGGAAATAGGGCTAGCGGAGTGCCTGGAGTTGGCACTTTCACAGCTGTTCGGAGAACAACCGGGTCCAAGCCAAACTAAGGATATATTTTCGTGCATTTTGTAGTTGAGAGCTGAGGAGCTGAGGAGCTGGGAGCCCACACACTCACATGCAACCCACAGAGGACACACTTGCTCACAGATACGACACACAGATACAAGTACACAGCGAACACAAAGTGGAGGCAATTACTGCATGATGTGTATATAGAGGTACACGGCGAGAGCTATATGTGTATTCAGGAGGCATATGCATATACATACATAGATATACATATACAAGTACATATACATATATATACATATATTTTTTTCGAATCGTTTAAGTGCAACTTTTGAACAAAATATGGAGAAAATGAAACGCAAGTCTTATGAAAATTCTAGCAAGTAAGAAACCGAAAGCCGACGAAAATTGTAAAGGTCTAGATACAGTCAGAGAAAACGGAACGAGGAGCAGATGCGAACAGATATACCTAATAACAATGCCTAACTGTATGAGTAACTATACACTATATACTAAATATATATATACATATATATATATTGATAAAGCGTAATAAAGGATATATATGTACATGTTAATTATTTATTTACAAACAGGTGTGTCCCAGCGAGGCACCTCCGACCCAGCCTTCGCCTTCGGGTTCCTCACGATCACGAGCCGAAGACTTGCCGAACTCAGAGGGAGAGCAGGAGAGAGCAGGAGAGAGCAGGAGAGAGAGTTCTCCACAGGACAAGGAGAGCGCGGAGAACCAGGAGAGAGAATCCGAACACGAAGGCTGCAGGGCGGAGCGCCTTGACTGGGCATTCCTCATATACAAATAACTACAAACCTTGTAAATACTAAGAGACTTTACCTTTACCAACTCAGAGGTTTTATTTCCACACACCACACTCACACACACACACACACTCACATACCACACTCACACACCAAACACTCCACACACACTCTTCTAAGGTCTCCTAAGCCGCTACTTTGGACAGACATCGAAAACGCGAAAGACAAGATACTCCACACTAAGCCCATACTTATATTTAATTAAAAACTTACGCAAGTCTGAAAGTATTTCTATCGAAGAGTTCTAAACTGCTTAACTGTAAAGTGTACATACTATATACTATATACTATATACTATATATGTAGCTAGCTTCGTGCTTCGGCATCCTGCATCCCACATCCCACATCCCTGCATCCATCCCCCGAAGAGCACTGTAAGATACAGCCCGATCCCCAGAATGTATTAACATATAGACACATGTGTGTGTTTACATATACTCGTAAATATTATACCTAATTTTTTTTCTTGGTTTAGTCACTAAGCATAGACTTAGCGATTAAATGGAGCAACATGAATTACTAAGTACGATATGCACTGCAAGCACTGAGGAATTTGATTCAATTTTACTTAAGATAAACGAAGAGAGAAATTGAAATAGCATTTAGCAAAAACAAACCCAAAGCGGGAAATCGGGAAATCCGAATAGCCGGAAATCGGAAATCGAAATTCGGAGAATCGGAGAATCGGTGATCTCCACTAAAACTATCGATAAACGATACTAATTACGAAATTACAATTTAAAATTACATTTTTTCGATACCCTTCGGCAGACTCCAAATCGAAACTGGATTCGCTTGCGGCAATTTGTGAGGGAAAGTCGAGAACGTTGAGCATCTGGATTGGCTATGCTGCATTCGTATATAACTTAGATACACACCCACACACGGACTCGCGACTAATTAACCATGTACACCTGTACATTAGTCTGTAGCCCCACTCGCATCACCTCCCAAATCCATAGAGTAAATATACATAAAACCAAAAGGTTGAAAGCCAACTATTCTTTCTTCTCTGAAACGCAAAATTTGACACTTTCGAACAGGCGCAAAAATGCCTCCAGCTCACCTGAGTTCTTTCTGTTCCCACCACCCGCAAGACACTGTAAAAAATATATATAAATATAGGTGGAAGGAACACATCGTACGCTAGCTAATCCCAAGTATTTGACAGCCGATCATCATCCGCGAAATTGCTTAAAATGTATACATTTCTGACTTATGAGGAATAAATTTTTTTTTGGTATTTCAAACTCAACCATCCCTGTGTTTTCCTTGGGGGGGCAACGGGTGGGTTTTCCACGAAAATCCATCTAAATATGCAATAAATCACTTGCCTCTTTCCCCGGCAACTGCATACTCTTGGGCTCTGGTTCCCTGTGGAGCTGAAGATACTCTGAAGTGGAGGCGTTGGAGCCCATTATCCTCCCTGGAGCCCAAGGCAACCCGAAGCTGGCACAGTAGACAGTACCTTAAGTACGAATGTGTGGTAGGCTCTGAAGCCTTGGTAAGATTGAAGAAATGCCAGGAATTAAATATAGTATCAACAGAACTTCTGGTATCATAAAACATTTAACAAAGTAGGCTCAATATAAGTACCTAAGGTCAGGCAGGCGTGGTGTCTAGTGTCTAGTCTACACTCTTTCAAGCATTCAAACAGTAAAAGTATCTCACAGTAAGTATCTCTCCTCAACACTCCGGAGCGTAAAATACAACAATAATATTCTACAGAACGAATACATCAACAACAAATACTGCCCAGAATACCCCTAATAACAAATACAGCGCAGAATACCCCCTAATAACCAACATGTCCAAGGCCATCAACGTCACCGCCACGAATGCGACGGCCCCGCACCTCCCGCGCAACGAGATGCTGGCCTGGGTGAACCTCAGCCTGCAGGCGCAGTTCTCCAAGATCGACGAGCTGTGCACGGGAGCGGCGTACTGTCAGTTCATGGACCTACTATTCCCCGGCTCCGTCAACCTGCAGAGGGTCAGGTACAAGACCAACGTGGAGTACGAGTTCATAGAGAACTTCAAGGTCCTGCAGGCGGCCTTCAAGAAGGTGTCCGTGGAGCGAACCGT
>VNKC01004503.1:0-163309 GCA_008042775.1 Drosophila pectinifera | reverse complement strand
ATATATATATATATATATATATATATATATATATTCGCATGTATATATAGTTGTATATAAAAGAGCATTCTTTCGTTTAATTTAACGCCTATTCTCGTCTTTGTTTTTTCCATTTTTGTTTTTCTCCCTTTAAATGCAGTTGTTGACCTGAACATTGTTTGTTGTTGTTGTTGTCGATTAATTAATTAATTAATATTCCTTAATGCTTGCTCTATAATAAGTATGTATTTATGTATTTAATGTTTTAATGTTTATGTATATATGTTTGCTTGCTTTCTCTTTACTTTCTTTAGCTGAATTTCTTTCTTGTTTTTAAAATAGTTGAACAACTTTTGCATGGCTTCCATTTTCCCTTCCTTTCTTTCGCTTTTTTCTATTTAATTTATATTTTCTTCGGGCTTCCCCTTTCTTTATGTGTATTGCTTGAGTTAAGAACTTTTCCATTTCTTGTCTTTCTCCTTTTAAAATGTTAAACTTTTTTAATTTATCTTATGCTTTGTTTTGTTTTCTTTTGTGAAATGTTTTTAGCTGTTTGACTTTTTCTCTTCATCCTCCTTCTTTGTCGCTTGTTTTTGGTGTTCTTTTAGTTCGTTATTTGTTTGTTTGTTTGTTGCCTTGTGCTTTGTTTGTTTGTTTGTTTGTTGCTGTTGGTTAGTTCCATAGTTTGTTTGTTTGTTTGTTTTTTTTTTAGATTTCTGACGTCACAAAAATTTTACGTACGTGTCGCTGTGGTTGTTGTTGTTGTTGGTTCTCGCAACGGATTCTCAAAACAATCAAAAATAATTTACTCGCTTATGCAGAAATACAAAAAAAAAAGGTGGATAATAAATAAAATTTTAAAAACACACACACTCCTTTTGAACATTTAAAAAAAAATTGGTAGGATAGGATGGCCAAAAAACGGTGAGACAGCCACTCAAACGATCACAGGGAAGCCGCCTGTAAATATATTGCAATTAACTCGATTGATAAAAACAATAAAACTAGTTAAAAACAATAAATTCAGGGGCTTTCCCATGATCGTACACCCAGAAAGAATGTCTGCTTTCTTAAAAGAAGGCTGCTTTCTTTCTTGAAACATTAAATTATTTTCCTCAAGCAAGAAAATAATCTACTAAATCCAAGAAATTTGATTTCTTGAAATTAAATCCATGGGGATTTCTATTTAATACAATAAAACATGTCTTCCTGGGCTTAGCTGCTCGCTTTTGCCATATTTGGATGGTAATTTTGGGAATTGGGGCGTGGGGGCTGCTGGAGGCTGGGGTTCACTTACAATCTGTCGTAAATAAATAGGCTTGGCGCTTACAAACTAAGTCTCACTTAACTTAGGATTTAAAAATATACACGTATGAATATATAGTGGTCACAAAAAAGTATTCGTTATGGTTTTATATAAACGTAGGGTATATGTATACTATATACTATATATATAACAATAGGCAACAACACAGAGCAGAGAACTGATGTAGGTTTTGATGTATGTTTGTATGTATATATGGGCTGTGCGCACTAGCAGTACCAGTGGTCAAAATAGTGATCCAAAAGGATATAGAATATATATATAAAAGTATCTAAAATAAAGTTACTAAGCAAAAGTGATTGTAAGCCGCATGGTAAATATTGCATCTTTGTCTTTTCAATACTTAATAGGTGAAATGAGCAATACACTTTCCTTTTAAAAGCAACTGGAATTGTTGGTTGGGAATTATAACGGAGTTATATCGGGAACAGTACCGTTATTTTGACCACTGTCGCCCTGGCACTCACAGCACCCTATTCTTTTTAGCATTTAAGCAGCATTTGCAGTTTGAATCAATCAGGAGAGGTCGGCTTTTTTATACAAATATTATATATATAATATTATATGCTGTATATAATATATATATATACGTATGTGTGTTTGTTTCCTTGTTCGTGTGCGTGTTCGTTCGCAGGTGTGTGACAGAGACAGGGACAGGGAGTGGGGGACAGAGACAGAGACAGAGACAGAGATAGAGATAGAGTACACGCGACTTAAGCTAAACATATAAAAAACAGGCAGGGGGCGTCTTCCAATGCTCCTCCTCGATGGTTCCGGTTCCGGTTGTGGTTATGCTTCTCCTCCTTCTCCTTATCGATGGTGAAGGGGGTGTGGATCTACCTCCTATATATATATTCATATATATATATATATATATTAACCGCTATAGAATCCGCCACGTTCGCTTCCATTTCCCCTCAACGCGTCCGCCGCCTGGAGCTGCCGTTCCTGCTGCTGTCCTGGCGCGGATTGGACAATTCTTATGACGTCTCTAAAAATCATACCTTGAAGGTCTTCTCGCGGCGATCCCGCTGTTGCTGCTGCTGCTGCTGTTGCTGCTGCAGCTGGTCGCGCTGCTCCCGCGAATGGTGTTCCCGCTGGTGCTGATGGCTGCTCCTGTGGCCAGTCCCATTCGCCGGCTGCAGCATGGAGCTCATGGAGCCGGCGCTGCAGAGCGCCGTGGAGTTGATCTCGTCGCAGGCATAGCTGGCAATGCGATGATCGCTGCGGGATCGCTCGCGGTCATGGCTGCGATGATGATCCTGGGTGCCAGACGCTCCACCTCCGTTGCCACCGTTCCGTTTGCTCGGCGCCGCCTGCTGCTGGGACCTGCGGTTGCCCAGGCGCTTCAGCTCATAGTCCCGGGCATCGGCCACATCGAAGGTGGCCGCTCGCTGCTGGGTCTGTGGCTTGCCATGCTTGGATCCGGACCCGGAGCCTCCAGCTGTGGCTCCTGCTGCTGCAGATCCAGCTCCGCTGACGACGGTGGCAGCTTGCATCTCGAAGGCCTGCGGATAATACTCATCGTACTCGTGCTCCTCGCACAGGTTGGCATTGCAGGTGGCCTGCTGCTGCTGCTGTTGCTGCTGCTCCCTCTCCCGCTGCTGCTGCTGCTCCCGTTCACGCTCCCGCTGGCGATGCTTCTTGGGTGGCAGGGGTATGGGCGCCTGATTCTGCGACTGCGACTGCGTCTGGGTCTGGTTTTGAGTGGTCTGTGTGGCCGCCGCCGCGTGCAACGATGTGGATGAGGCGCCGCGACGCACCACATCCACACCGCCGCCGCAGCAGGCGCATTCCTACAATTCCGTCACCGAATACAGATCGCTGTGGTTGCTAATGCCAGTGCCTCCAATGCCGGCTGACGTGGCTGTGGCAGCGCCACGTTCGCCACGCTTCAGGGATCTGTAGAACAGCGCCTGCTGCTGCTGTTGCTGCTGCTCCAGGAGCAACTGATGCTGCTGCTGCTGCTGCTTCGAGGAGAAGTTGTTGTTGTGCTGCCGCTGGTAGAAGGCCTGTTGCTGCGCCTGCTGCTGCTGCTGATGGTAGCTGCTGTCATAGGAGTGCTGCTTCTTCATGCTGCTGGTTATGAGTTGGCTGGGATACTGCTGCTGCTGCTCGATGTAGCTGCGGGCATTGTCCAGGGTCTCCGCCCGCCGCGGTCGCTCTCTCTCGCGTTCCCGCTCGCGCTCCCTTTCCCTCTCCCGCTCCCGCTCCTGCTGCTGCTGCTGCTGCTGTTGCTGCTGCCTCAAGCTGACGGACTTGGGTGGCAGTGTCTGCATGTGATTGGCATTGCTGCTATCCCCAAGGCCGCCACTGCTTCGATTACTATTTTTGTGCCTATTCTTGGGCGGCAACGTTGGCGGCTGCTGCTGCTGCTGCGATGATGGCACCGCCACGGGCTGCAGCTTCTGCGTTTGGGGCCGCTGCAGTGAGCGGTACTGGCCAAGGCTGGCGGCGCACAGCGGCTGAGCTGAGATCTTAGAGTTCTGGTTCGTGGGAATCTCCGGCAGCGGCTGGTTCACAATGGAGGCGGGATTCAGCGAACGCTGCTGCACTCGCGGAGCTGCTGTGGGCAGCACATCGCTGCTCTCGATGCTGTACACAGCCGACGGTGGCAATATGTGCGTGGTTGGTGGATGCAGCTCCCTCTGCTGCTCCCTTTCCCGCTCCCTTTCGCGCTCCCTTTCCCGCTCCCTCTGCTGCTGGAGGGCCAGGAGCTGCTGCTGTTGCTGCTGCTGCAGGGCCAGCAATTGCTGCTGCTGCTGCTGCTCCTTGGCATAGGAGCTGCCCACGCCCGTGGTGCCGGGTATCTCTGTAAATGTATTCACTATCTTTGGTTTTGGTGGCGGCGGAGGCGCCGGCTGGGGCGGAGCAGGTGGCACCATCTGTTGCTGCTGCTGCTGTTGCTGCTGGAGTTGCAGCTGCTGCTGCTGGAGTTGCTGTTGCAGCTGCTGCTGCTGAAGCTGCTGCTGCTGCTGGAGCTGCTGTTGTTGCAACTGCTGCTGCTGTTGTTGCTGCTGCTGCTGCTGCTGGATGAGGAACTCCTGGGGAATGCAGTCCGGCTGCTGGCAGTAATCCTTCGAAACAGTGGCTATCGATGGGGTCTTGGCGCTCCTCAAGTTCGGTGAATGGACAGCCGGTGCGATCAGGGCTGGCGATTGTGCGGCATTGACGGCGGACACACCCTTCAGGGAGCCACCGTAGCGACCCACATGCCGCAGAGTGGCGCACTTGTTGGCCGTGGAAGAGGCGGCCGAAATGATGTTCAGATTATTGTTCTGGCCCCGCACCGCCTTGGGGCCGATGCTAATGTACTTGGGATCGAAGCGATTGAAGCTATTGTTGGTCACATCCCGGGGATCGCGATCGTCCACGAAATCGCCACCGTCCAGGCCGTTGCCCGTGGAGCGGCATATGCCCGCATTGGAAGTCTGGGCCGAGAGTACCGACCGGATGGAGCTGCCCGTGGAGCGGGGCAGCGTGGCCGATGCAAAGATGTTTTTCAGGGTGCTGCTCTGACTCTGGTTCTGATTGATGAGGCTGCTGTGATGCTGCTGCTGCTGCTGTTGCTGCTGCTGGAGGTGCAACTGCTGCTGCTGCTGCTGCTGCTGTGCTGTGTTGCTGCTACTGCCTGCATGGGAGCTGCAGGCAAGCGAATCTCAGTAGAAGTCGTTCGACTCGAGCGTCTTACACTGCTTGCTGAGCGTCGCGTACTTTCCATTGTTCGGTCCCGGTAAATACGAAGCCGACTGCTGATGGTGCGACGGCAGCCGGCCCAAGGTGTGGTGGCCGGACCTGCAAGAGAGCAAGGATAAGGTATTAGTTGGGTGTCCGATAAGCTTGGCCATTGGGGGGTTTAGTTAGCGCCTCTCTACGGAATGAATCTGACTAAATATGGCTAGAAACTGCAGTCTCTAGTACTTTAACAAGCGAAACTATGAGAATTTATTGAATTGTAACTTTAACTAGCTTTAATATATTTCAAAATGTTGAAACTAACAAGCCGACTCTGAATTTAGATATTAGAACCTAAAAACTAACTGATGACGATGCTTGCCACATTAAAAACATTTACTCTAAGCTAAAAAATCTTTGTTTTAATACTCATAGGACTGTATTTTTCTTTATAAACTCAAAATTAAGCTTGTAACTTTACAAAACACACTATAAGAAACCTCTAAACCTATTATTAATACAATACAGAAGCAAAACATCCAAATCTCAGTAATTACTAACACTAAACTAGGGGAGAATATCACCTAGCTGCCCTAGGCAAGTTGATAATGATATATTCCGCTCATTAGAAACAGCAACAGTCTGCTTTCTATACAACTAACAGATAAATTCTAGCATGATTTAGTTTTAAGATTAGTTAAGCGTATTTCCACTTCGTCTTCATCTGCATGGGTTATAAGTAGGGTGCGTAGGGGTGTGTGTATTAGTTATAGTTCAAGTTTCTGGCCAATGATCTGTAAGTTGGTAGAGGGTCGGGGTCTGGGTCGGGTTCGGGTTCGGGGTCGGGGTCTGTAAGCTGGCTGTCTCTGTGTGTAAGTGTGTTTGGTGCTGCGTGTGTGTGCAGGTGTTCACTGTCTTCTCATGCAGGTGGAAGGAGCAACGACAACCGACAAAAATATGTAATATAAAATCAAAAGTTTAACTAAAACAAGAACAACAACGATAAACAAAGAGAAGCCTCATCTAGAAAAGGGAAACATAATAAATACAGACGAGGAGCCCGCTACTACTATATCATAATTGAAACGTTATGAATTATAAACAATTTCTTCTCTAGAAGAAAGCTAGTAAATAATAAGAGGCTAAGGCTATTGTTGTGCTAATTCAAGTACTTTATTATTAGGCCTAAAAACGTATTTATTTAACAATTCACCAATTCACCAATAGGGTAGCCGGCAAAATTGCTATAGTCTGAGACTTGATTGGGTCACACATATAAAAAGCTGATAATTAAATCAATATAAAACCTTTGTAGAGGCGCCAGTTCCCAACAATTTCCACATTCCCTTATTTATTCAAAAATTCACCAATTAACCAATAAGTTAGCAGACAAATTTGGAATAGTCTGGGACTTGTTATCATTATAAAACCTTTTAGAGGCGCAGGATCTTAAAAAACTCTTAGAACCAGAAATGTAAATCGGACAAAGTATTCCCCAATCTTAGAGAGCAGCGGGCTCGAACGTTCAGGGTCGGAAAAGGATTCAGGAGGGGGACTCTGGTGGATAATAAAGGTGTATGTCGGGGAGGGGATATACAAATCAAATGAAATCAAAGTTCATGCCTTGTGCCATGCACCAAATCGTAGCCGGGCGGCGGCGATGGCGATCGCTGGCCACCCACCGCCGCCCCTGCCGCGGAGTTAGTTCTATATTGCTGTGTGTTGTTGCTGTTGTAGTGGTTGCTGTGATTGTTGTAGTTGTGGTGGTTGCTGTACAGGTGTTGTTCTTGTTGTTGTTGTTGTGGTGGTGGTGGCAGGTGACTGTTGTAACCGATGCCGTGCAGTTGTTGGTTGAGGAGGTTGTAAGTGGCGGTGGATGAGGTGGTGTGGCTTGATTGAGATAGAGGTGATGCCACCAACCCTTGTCTCAGCCCGGCCGTTCCATTGCGGTACGCTCCCACGCCGTTATGATGTCCATTAGCGCCTCCACCGCCGCCGCCTCCGCCGCCGCCGCCGGATCCTGGCAGTGTGCCTGATCCTCCTCCGACACCGCCGGCTGCCTGCTGATGATGCAACAGCGTTCTATTGATTGTCCCCGTGCTCATGGGTGCGGTGGGCGAGATGCTGGCACTTGGTGCATTCGAGGCGGGGAACAGCGGCGCCGTCTCCGATTTGTCTGCATCCAGTGAGGGTCTACAGCAAGGAACAGAGAATACAGTATATAATATCAATAGAAACAGGCACTCTTTTCTGCTTATTTTCCTACCTCTTGCTCAGGTAGATCCAGGCATGCGAGTCGGCATACACCAGGATCGTGAGCAGGAAGGAGGTGAGCAGGCCAGCCACCATCATCAGGCTCAGTCCTAGCAGGCCACCGCCGCAGAGGCCACGCAGGGCCTCCTCGTAATGCCGGTCGATGGCCCGGCGGTCCAGAGTGGCCGACAGTGTGGTCAGGTTGCGGAGCGTCTGCTGCAGATCATTATCCATGGCCGTCAAGGTGCGCTGGATGTCGATGTGCGGATAGGTGTCCTGGCTTAAGCTGCAAGCAGAGAAGTTCAGAACTCAATTAAATATAGAATCGAGCGATAGATAGATAGTTTTCCCGACAGTATACACATATAAACTCTTTAAATATACTTGCTGCCAATCTATTTCCTTTCTATTTTTGCCTAGGAATGTGCTATCATTCACTCACCGGCTCATTTGCTCCACACTTTCCCTTGCCCGATCCACCAGGTCCCGGGACTCGTTCAGTCGTAGAATAAATCGATTGCGCGGAGTACCGCAGTTGAGGAAGTCCACATAGGGGCTCCGCTATAAAGTAGAGTTCCATTATGGCAGAGTCTTGGCCTGAGAGGAGCGTCTATAACTCACCATGCCCACTTGGCGGCACATGTAGTCGTGCGGCCGCATACAAAAGTCACCGGCAGCGACGCTGGAGGCCAGATAAATGCCCGCCAACAGCCAGCAGATGATGATGCAGAATAGGCCCGAAACGCTGAAGAAGATCAGAGTGCAGCGCGATCTTCTGGCCACTCCGATCACCAGAACCGTGCACAGCAGCAGGAGCATGGTGAGGAAGGCCAAGGTGGCGGGCCATCGAATGGACTCGTAGAACTCACCGAGCTGGCAGAAGACATTTGAGTGGCATTAGTTTTGTATGTGGAGAGGATCTAGGGGATCTCTAGGCTCACCTGCAGCAGTCCCATCAGCGAGGTGTCGTTCTCGGTGCCCTTGGCCTTCATGAAATAGTGCACCATGCTGTCCAGCGAGGCCACCGCCCGCGAGGTGTTCTCCGTGACCAGGCGCGACGTCTCAATGAGCAGCATGACCACTGTCTGGTTGTATTGCGGCTTCTCCACCTGCTGGTCCACATGGTGCCCGTTCATCCGCGTCTCCAAGTCGTGCTTGATGCTCTCCGTCTGGAAAATATGAATGGAAGAACACAGGGGGAGCGGTTAGAACAGGTAATAGCCTCGCCACACAGAGAAAAATAACACGAAATTTGGTTGAAGAAAGTATTAATTAAATGCTATAAAATCCTAAATATAGACCTTGTTGTGATACTAAAAAATGTACGAACTCTCACCTCAAGTGTGCTAGTTATTAGATTGTGTTTCCTAGTTTTTTTAATTACTATTTACTTCACACTCGTTACTAGTTTCTGGTTCCTGGTGTGGAGTTTTTGTTATTAGTTTCCACTTTCTAGTTCCCAGTTTCCAGATACTAAACCTTCGTCACTCGCTCCTTGTCTCTCAACTCTCGTCTTCGTCTTTTGCCCCTCGTTCTTCACTCACTCATTCGTCACTAGTCCCGCGTTATTTGTTACTAATTACTGGTACCTTGTTACTAGTTACTATTGTCACTCGGTCCTTGTCTCGCGCCTCTCGGCTTCGTCTTGTCTTTCATCTTTCGCCTCTCGTTCTTCCTCACTCGTCACTAGTTTCTCGTTACTTGTTACCAGTTCCTAGTTACAAGTTACCAGTATTTATACGCCAACTTCTGTTTCTTGCTGTGCACAACAGGGTACGCGAGTCGGGAGCAGGCCCCCAAAAAGGTGAAAGCAGTTCAAAAGTTAATGACCAAAAATGGGCGTGGGGCGTGGGTCTTGGGACGCCCACCGCTAACCACCAGCCGCTCCGCACTCCCACCACGTTTCAGTCTGGCCGAAAGGCATGAGGGAAAAAGGAAAAGGGAAAAATAGTTTCTATCGTAATACTTTTGCTTCCGCACTTGGTCTGGGGTTGGGTCAGGCCTTCGGGTGGGCTTGCTGCTGCTCCTCGGGTTCAAGGGATGGCAGCTCCACACACACGCAAGCAGCTGCCACGCCCCCCTCGTTTCGTTGCGAAGAAGCCGCCGTGGCAGCCCCTTCTTTGTGAGCGGGGATAATTAATAGCGTTTTACTCAAGAGTCGAGCAATGCCAGCCATCTGTTTGGCCCTCTTCCTCCTCCAAGTCCTCCTCCTCCTCCTCGTCGTCGTCGTCGTCGTTGTCGTTGTCGTCGTAGTCTACCTTTGATGCTGCCTCCCTTAACCTTTTGCCTTATCGGCTCTTTGCCCCTGTCTCGGCCTTTTTCTCTCTCTCTCTGACAAAGTTTATGAATAGCAAAAGCTTTGGCCAGGAGTCCTCGTCCTCGTCCTCGTCCTCGTCCTGCTCCCACGTGACTGCCACGTAACTGTCAACACACAGCAGCCAGCTTTTAGGTTGATTATAATGAACACAAGGAGCGAAACGGACGTGGAGCGGCCTGGCCAAATGGGCTGAATGGGAATATTGCACAAGTTTATGAAAGCCAAGAACTAGAGGCAGGCCAAGGCGGGGCCAGGCAAGTGCGGTAACTAAGCCCAGTTAAAGATTCCCACTTCAGACTCCCCACCCCCCCTTCCGCGTGCTCGATGCAGATACTTATGTATACGTATGTGATACATCAAGTATTTCATAATTTATTAAAGACACACAAATAGATATCCGAAAGCGGAGAGCCACCTTATGAGACTGGCCCAAACTTGGAAATCAAATTAGCATTTGGCCAACAATATTTTTGGCAAAAACAAGTTGTGAATAAGTAAGCAAAGCTGAACGAATTGATAGAACCTCTTATAATGTTGATTTATATATGGTATACTGAGTAGGGTTGATGATGAAGAAGGTGGCCTGCCTTCTGAAACTAAGACTACATCGTAAAAATACATTTTCAGACTGTTTCTGGATCTTAACTGCTACTTTTTGTATATAAAACCTCTGCCAACAGATATTTAATATATTTCTATATATATCTAAAAGGTATATTTAATTTCTCCAACCTTTTTTAGTACTTCCTTAGTCTAATAACTCACCTGTCGCTTGAGGGTGAGCACCAGACCCTCGACATTCTTTCCGGAGCCAAAGGCCTGCAGCAGGCCATTGTGGAAGTCATCGTTGCCATACAAGCCTGCGGATATATAGAGCAAGATCAGGGGATCAGTGGCGGAGATCAAAGAGTTATTATGTGGAGAGGAAGGGGAGGGATCAAAGATCAGTTTAGAGATGCGGCAGGTCAGTGATGTAATGCGAGCCGCCGCGACACACATTCGTATTTCTGATTCAATTAAGCCCTCTCTGTACGCGGCTAATTAAATTATTATTTCATCGTTTGTGTCGCCGCCAGAGTCACTTCCATTTCCAATTCCATATCGGATGACGCACTGGCCTCCAGCTTTGGCTCCACTTCTTGGCTTGTGAGTTTACATACGTGACCAGCCGCCGTCGCGTTCCATCGGCCATAAGTCGTAGTCGCAGTCGCGGTTGCAGTCTGGCTAATTGCCAACACCGCCAACACGCGATGCAGTTTGGCCAGAAAAAGGGACTTGTACGTGCTTTGGCAACTGCCACTGCACTTCCACTTCGATCCGATGATGCAGTTCAACGCCCTGGTCCACCTCTGTGTGCCTGGAATTCCTAGAACAGGACTCACCTAGTCCAATGGCCGCACAGGTCATCAGCGTGATGATGACCAGCGAACAGCTCTGGCACCGCTGGGCACTGGGCTTCCTCTGGCGGCGATCACAGCAGCGGGTCAGCAAGTAGAGGAGCAGGCCCAGCAGCGAGACGATGAGCAGGCCGGCGGGAATGGATGCCAGGATGCCAAGGCTCTAAAAGGGAACAAAAAAACACTCTAGTTAGTATAGAAAAAACAGGAGTTTAAAAGCAGGAAACAAATAGAAAGTCCCCCATTAAAAACTCTATAAATAAGTCACTCTTAAACCTCAGCACTTACATTTAGTAAATAAATAAATAGAATAAAGTCCCAGCACTCCACACTTCCTTGAAGGTAGCAGTAACTACCATAAACTTTAAAGTTCTTGAGTATTACACACTTTCCCCCTAAAGAATTAATTTTGAAATGTTAAGAGCTTTTCCAGTCTTGTTTTCTATTAAAGAAAACCTCTTGAAATTGGCCAATGACAGTGACAACTATTATTGTTTCATTAAAACGCACATTTCGGCCAATTAATCTAGGAAATACAAACAATTTCTTAGCCAGAAGACACTGCAAGCAAGCTGGCTTTTGCAATGCACCCAGGAATTGTTTATTTAAATTTCAATTAAGTTTGATTTAATGGATATTGACATTGATTCTGTGGCCACTTAAAGAGAGAGCAGCAGCATTCAATTAAATTACTGGGAATATGGCTGCAAAAATCGAATCAATGACCAAAGTGCAGCTCGAAGAAGCCCTTCTTCGGCTATCCTTTAGGGATATTTCAAAAGCCTTAATAATATTGTTAATTAAAAATATATACAATTATGTGTGTGAGGGGGGGAGGAGCTCTAAATAAAAATCAGTTACGCTGTCAAGCTCTTTGTCCAGGGACATTGACAAAACTTTTAATTGAATAACTTGCAACTCGATGCCTTTGTTGGGGGCTCCTGCCACTGCCACTGCCACAGCCATTGCAATTTGTTGTTAGTTGGCTTCGCAGTTGAGTGTCCTTTGGAAAGTTAATTTCTTTTTCGTCCGGCTCCGTGTCCGTGTACGAAATTGAATTGAATTGGCCAGGAGCAGGAGCAGGAGCAGGAGCCGCCCTAGACACTGGCAGAGAGCACACCGAAAAATAACTTGGCTTGACGGTAATTTCATTACCTGTCATTAAAGCACCAGAAAAAAAAAGCAAGAAAAAGCAAGGCAAACACGTTATGTACGCGCCAAGTGTGTGTGTGGTGTGCGGTGTGTGTGCGAGTGTCGAATTACCCGGCCAGGATATTGGATACCATTGGATAAATGGGTTGGACGGCATGGATAGCCGGGATGGCCATGGAACACCCACTCACACACACACTTAATTCTAATGAATGGCAAATGAGTCAGGAGCAGCGTCGCCTGCTCCCTATCCGGGGAGCCACTTGAGACGTCCATTCCAGACGAGTTGAGTCGAGTCGAGCTCCAGTTTCGGTTTCTGATTCGGTTTTGGGATTTCAGACTCCATTCAGGCGCTGGAGAATGTGGATACTTCAGTGGTTCCCCTCGTTTCGAGTGCCGGAGCAGCGATAAAAATTAAAGAGAGCAAGTGCACAAATCCCATTCAGAGAAGAGATGGTTTCAGTGGTTCCTCTTTGAGTATCCCATTAGGTTCTGGCTAAAAATCACTTCTACTTGATGCCTGATCAAGCTCCATTTTGATCTTGACTTTAAGAACTTATTTATTGTAAAATTAAAGCCTGATTTACGCCCGAGTTTCCCTTTATTTTCCAACTCTTACAGTCCCTTCGAAGCCCTTTCTCCTCTCTCCCCTCGAAGGTAACTCAATAATCAATGTAACCATCATAGATAACACCCATAATTGAACTAGTTCGAGGCAATTTGCACCAATTCCCAGCTGTCAATCAGCGTTCAATCGGAATCGGAATTGGAATCGACACCGGACACACCATCACAAGGATACACAGGCAGTTGGATGATGGCACATCCTCTGGCGAATAGACCTCACATCCTTCGGTTCGCTTTTCGCCTTTACCTTTGCCTTCCGCCTCCTCCGCCTTCTCCTCCTCCTCGACCCGTATTTATTATTTATTGCACTTGTTCCATGTAAATAATCATTAAAACTAGTTACAGTTGCTGCCGTTGCTGTTGCTTTTAGTTGCTGTTGTCGTTGTTTGTGCCTCGGCACTTTGCGTGTCCTCGCAGTTGAATGACACTTGAGAAATGGCCCCAACAACGGCACAGCACAGCACCCCCTTGTGGAGCCGCCTTTTCGCCTTTTCGCCTTTTCTACACTTTAAAAAAGGAGAGCAGATCGGTTTCAAGTGTTTTGCTTGGAAATAATGCTCTTAATTCCCATATAATACAGTTATTAGTAGGATACAAGACTTATTCAAGCATTTTCAAGGCTTAACAGCTGGGATGTACAGCATGCACAGAGTGTAAACAAGGCACCAGTGCTGTCAAATAATAATTTTCACTTTTAAAAAGGAGAGCAGATCGCTTTCAAGTGTTTTGCTTGGAAATAATGCTCTTAATTCACATATAATACAGTTATTAGTAGGATACAAAAATTATTTAAACATTTTCAAGGCTTAAAAGCTGGAACAAGTTAGCAAGATTGGATGTACAGTATGCACAGAGTGTAAACAAGGCACCAGTGCTGCTAAATAATAATTTTCACTTTTAAAAAGGAGAGCAGATCGCTTTCAAGTGTTTTGCTTGGAAATAATGCTCTTAATTTCCATATAATATAGTTATTAGTAAGATACAAAAATTATTTAAACATTTTCAAGGCTTAAAAGCTAGCAAGATTGGATGTACAGCATTCTCAGAGTGTAGACAAGGCACCAGTGCTGCCAAACAATAATTTACTGGCTTTATCTAAGCTTTTAAAGAGTAAAATAGCTATAAAAACTATTTTTAAGCAATATTAAAAAAACTGTTAGCTTTTAAATAGCAAATAAAAAGCAGACTGACAACATTTATGCCTGAATAAGAAGTATTTCCATTTTTTTAATTAAGTAAATAGCATAATCCTATATTTTTTAATAATATATATATAATTAATGTTGCTCTAATTTTCTTGCTGTGCCTCTATTTTTCCCCGTCATTTTCCGTCGTCCTTCTGGGCCATGCAATCTGCAAATTGAAGCGAAAATGTTCCTTCCTAACAAGCACACACACACACACACACACACAGCACACACCAACCCGGCACTTTCCGTCATAGTTTAGTCAACTTTGGACCCCCCTGCCCCCTTTTGGGGCAAAACGCGGCGCTAAAAACGGCAAAAATTACGCGAGCTGCCTCCGATGCTGTTCAAATTGAATTAAATCAAAGCAAATTGCCAACAACAAATAACCTTGAAGAGCTTCAAGTAACCCTGCCTCCCCTTCCTGCCTCTGGTAACCCCCCCCTTTGCATCCCCCATTTAATTGAGAATTTCCCCCGCTCGAGTGTGTGTACATATGTGTGTGTGCCTGTCTCCATGGAAAGTGTGAAAACTGCCACGGAAGAGGTGGCAACAGGAGAGGGGCTAATTGGAAACTATATCGCGAGAGACGTGCTATATATACATATATATATACATATATGCATGTGCAAATAGGAACGGGATGCAAACATCGCCACCATTAACACCAGGAAGAACAAGAGCAGCTATAAAAGATTCAGTGTATAAACACCTCCGAAGCTTTAACTTTAACACTCAAGTTGTCCCTACAAACTTTCAGGGAATAACTCCAAAGAACTTCTAGAAAACTCACACAATAAATACTTTTAAAGTTTTCCTAGCCTTGAATATATATACTGATCAAATGTTCTGAGAAATTTATAGGAAATAAGCTAAGCAGTTCAAGTTCTTCATGGGAAAACTTTGGAAAGTTCAAGGGAAACATGAGTCAGGAGGCGCGATTGGTAAGTAAATAAGGATTATTATTACATTTCTGGGAAATCAAAAGCAGCTGACCACATATTAAGGGAAAATAAATATATACAAAATAGATAAGAATATTTTAGGGAATAATATGGGGTAAGGCAGTCGTAGAATTAAGTTTATGAGGACTCCAAAAGGTTTCTTTCTTTTTAAAATATTTTTATTAGATCATTTTGGTAAAAAAGAAATCTATGCCCTTTCCCATTTGATTTTCCCTCCTCCGATCGAGTTTTCTCTTTATTTTTGCGTGGGTAGACGAGACTAGTTTCCGCTCTTTCACAGTTTCCCCCATCCCGGGGCTTTAAGAATGTTCATTGATGGAAAACCAGTTTCCCAACTCTCCCCAACTTCCTGTCTCCGATCCCCGAGAGACAACAGTTACACACACTCGTAATAAATGCATAAATATGAGGCGATTTGGGTTGGGAAGCCGACACAGAGTCGTCGTTTCCGGCTTGTCACTTCGCCACGTGTCTCTCCGGCATATATATTCCATATTCCCTATTCCCTATCCCTCCTAGCCTTCTAATTTCCAAGTATAGCTCCACCGGATCCACAGCCTATCTGTACGTTGATAAGAAAGGGTCGTAGGGGCAAAAAAAACCTAAAGATTGCTGGAAGAACGAATGCATGGAGCAGAGTCAAGGTTACTTTGGGTTTATAAGATAAGACAAACTGCAAAAGCCTCTATAAGGTTCGTAATTCGTAAGGAACTGTTTCCTTAGTCTGATATATATACAGAGCAAATAATACGATCTTGAATTAATTTTAATTTTAAGAAAATTCTTAAATGAAGAAGAAACTATATAGGTTTCATTCAAATTAATTTGAATTCATTTATGCTTAAACTTTACTGATATTAGATGAGTTTTTTGCTCGAGGTCTAGTAAAAAACCTAACCTAGTGTATCACTGAACTCGTACTTGGGAATTTCAGGTGCTCTCCCTGCAACAAATGTTGGGTATGGCTACTCCTATATACACACATTCCCCCTCTTTGTCACAGGAAGCCCATCCGACACAGACCAAACATAAAACCCAGAGCCCAGACCCAAGAATCGTTTGGAGTTCGGCCCCAGGGCTTGCTTGTCCCCCTGAATAAATACAAAAAAAAAAGAGATATATATATACATTGAATGGATCTAGAGAGGGATAGGAAGTGGGGGAAAAGGGGCGTGATGTTGACGTGGCATAATTTCATATGCTAATCCAGTGGCGTTGTTCCGTGATGAATTTCCAATGTGGAGCGGAGTGACGGACGACGATCGCCGCCGCCGACTGCAACCGGAGAACTCTCAGGCCCAGACTGGTGAAAAAATCCAATTACGATCAGCTGAGAGTTCGGGATCATTAACTCGGATCGAATCTGACCGGGGAAATGGGAAGGGGAACCGCTTTCTGGCTAATTCACTGAAAGCTAAAACTTGTGCCGTGTCTTGTGGCCAAGAAATTCGAGGGGCCCACGCAAAACTTTCACACCACACAGCCAAGACTGAGAGAATCCCCGCCAGAATCCAAATAAACCACAAGACAAGAGACGGAGAGAGGAGGAAGCCCCGTGGAATCGAGTAGATTTCTGTGTAGAGAAGGTGGGTGTATACACATGGATGTGGTATAAAAATAAAACCAATGGGAACCTAAACAAAAACCGAAAATAACCAAATTAGTTTTAGTTTTTGAACTTGAACTTACAACACTCCAAATACTCTTGCGCTAAGCAAATTATATATGCTTCAAACGGATCACGATATGCCCGATTATGGTGTCATTACTCGCCTCGTATCTGTGACGACGTCAGCTTGGAATGTAAGTTTGTAACTAATAGTTGGAGATGAAATCACTCTCTGTGACTTAACTACTAGTTATTTTTCACAGAATAAAGTTTTCAAGTACATTATTACTAGTAGATAATATCAGTAGTATCACTTAAAGACCCCCTATTGTGTCAAATATCTTTGCCACCTAATATTATGTCTATACTTTAATGTCTATACTTTAAATATTTCCATATTTCTTGGCACTTTAAATATGTTTTTTAATATAGAAATAATACAATTCCCCTCTTGTACATTCTTTTACAGATAATACAGACAATAAATCCAAGAAATCAAAGAGAATATACTCCCTGTTTCCCCTACTTTCCCCGTTGAATGAATATCAGTTTATAACCCTTTCTAGCCAGCACACAGATGATGGCTTTTACGATATGAATAGTTCCATATTTACCACACCGCATTTCGTTTTATAGCCGAGAGTGTGGACTACTTACTCATCCATTTATTTTCTGAATACATTTTCGATTTCGGTTTCGGTGGCTCGCTGGGTGGTCCCGATTCATCGAGTCTTCTTCGATGGAACTTGGTCAGCATCTTGAAGCTTCTTCGAGGGGTAAACAAAGCGGAATCAAAGCGCAGACAAATAAACACCGAGCCGAGAGCACATGAAGGAGGCAGGACAACACACATACACACACACACACAGAGATTCCATTCCGGACGTTCCCAGTGCAGTGTGACTTTATGACGGGGAAGCCATCGTCCCGAAAGATACAGATACAAAACAATCTGTAAGTGGGCACCACACAAGCACATCTGGCAAATGTGAGGGCAGCTGTCTGTCTGCCAGTCAGGCTTCGGAGTGGGAATAACAATCGAAATAGGACTGGGAATGGGAATGGGAACCGGAGGAATCTGGTCCTGTTTTTCCTCCTCCTTCGTTTTTGTTATTCCGACAGCAGACGGTGACGGTGACGGAGACGGGGAACGACCCAATCACAGACAGATTGCAGTTGGCATAACATAACCCACAACCAAGTCCCAGATCCCAAGCGCCTTTCGAGAGAGTTGTGTTCTGTGTGCTGTGAAAGCGTTGACGCAGCAGTCACAAAAGGTTGACAATCATCCGCCCGAGATACTCGAAATGCATATATATATATATACGCTGGTACGTGTGTGCAATCTGCATAAAATACTGGCTAAATATAGAGCAATCTGTGAAGTAAGCCCAACTGAACTGGGGCCTGAGCGGATGTTGGGGTTTGCCATGAAAGCAGCAGGGCAAGGGAAGATTAAGAAAGCCTTGGGAGGATCCGGCGGAATTTTTTTATCTTTTGGCAAATGGAAAAGTTGAGAGATTGCACTTGGCGTCTCTACAAGTCAAATACAATTTATGGAATTTTTTGTATAGAAAACAAATGATTATTTAGAGAAAAGTGACATCATAGTTTGCCCAGAATTTTAATAAAGAAATAAGAAACTTGTGGCAGTTCTGGGGAAAGAATTATAACTCGTGTCCCAGGCCCATCATTTCCATTCGCATTCTCCCATTTTCAAGTCCCAGGCCGCGTTTAATTTTAGCCCAATCTATGGATTCATCTGCCCTATGCGGGCCCCCCACCCAAGTTCTTTCCCAACACCCCTTCCTCACAATCCCAGGGCACCCGCACTACCACGTATATATACATATATACATCGAGATGGGGTTGTATCTGTCTCCTCCGCTGCACTGTCATTGGCCACGTCCGCCACGAGCTGAAGGTTGAATTGATCATCGTCATCGTCATCGTCATCATCATCATCATCGCCATCGCAAGCTGTAATCAATGCAATGGGTGCTGCTGTGCCGGGCTTGAGCCGAGAGAGCTGGATTGGATGGATTGCACGGAATTGGGTTTGGACGGTTCTTGGATTGCCCCGAGGATAGATGGCAGGCCGTCGATAAGGACGCGCAGAACTGAAGGACCTGCCGCGGCTGCTCTCTGCCGAACAACAATTGGCTCGAGTGTTTCCCGCATCCCGACCTAATCCAAAGTGATGTAAGTCAGGCAGGCGGTAGTCCTCCTCTTGCTTTGCCGGCTAAAGCTAGAAGCTAAAAGCTAAGCCCAGCCAGCCAAGGCCCTGCCCCATCAATTAGCCAGCTTTTCACTTGGCGAAAAGATGCAGTCTTAGGAGCTTGAAAGTTTGTTTCTCTTCACTTCTGTATCTTAATCTGTCTAAGTTTTCTATAAATCTCTTTAGAACACTGAATCTTCTTCATCTTTATCTATGAACGCCTTTCTCAGAATTCAACTCAGTTCTGGCTATAACCAGTTGGGAATCTTAGCGTTAGCCAGAAGGTCTTTCTTTCTCAAATTGAAGATCGCTGAGTCTCTCAGAGTTTTTTGAAAATATCTTTATATCTTTCTTCTATATTTATCTATAACCTGACCTTCCTCAGCTTTCAACATGCTTTCCATTTAGTTGTGGCTATAACCACAAGCTCTCTTACTAAATTAATTAATAAATCACTTAATGAAACTCTCAAATAATTATTATTATATCAGCTTAATTTTAAATAAATTTGTTTATAAATAAAATCCAAGTTCCTGATCAATGAATTCAAATAATTAAGTTTAGGGATTTATTTTGTGGAAGTGCACGGCTTCTGGCTTGTGCTGACGCGCGTAAAAACTACGCCCCGAAAACCAGGAGACCCCCCTCTTCCTTTCCCGAGGCTTTGGTGCTGCAGCCTGACCTACATCCACGTCCAAATGCAACAACAACAACAACGGCGATGGAAACGCATCGGCGAAAAACACACACAATATCAGCAAAAAGAAAAACCGAAGCCGTAGCTCTGCGCCAGCTGACCTGAATTTTCGCACACACACACACGCACAGAGTGAATTTTGCGCTGGAAGCCGGCATTTCCACAGCATCAAGGAAATGGTGGAAAATGGGCAAAAAGGGAGGGAGGAGGGTGAGGCGGGGAAAAGTCTGCTAATTTTAATCAAATTTTCCCGCTGGGATTTTAGCAATGATTTCTGAAGGAAGGGATGTAAAACGAATGAGAAAAAACCCAAACTGAGCCGAAAAGGAACTCACAATTTGCATATGTTGATTGGGAGGGAGGGAGGAAGAAGAAGCCGGTTAAAAGGGCGTCGTCCTTTTGCTCCTGCTCCTCTTCCTCCTATCCCTACGCCCCCATCCTCTTCTCAAAAATAATAGCGGTAAAGATGTGAGGGAGATAAGGACATGATCGCTGGTCAGGGGCGAAACAAAGGAAACAAAAAAATTTAAGGAGGAAGGAGGAGGAGGAAGGGAGAATAACAAGGGAGAAGAGCCGAAAAAGGAAGCCGGAAGTGTGCAGCTGCCGCCCCCTCTCCAAAAAAAACCCCTCTCTTCAGGCCCAGAGGCGTCACATGTAGCGCACATGGCGGGAACAAAACGAAATTGGCACAGCTGCAAATGTGAGAGAGAGCAAGAGCCAGAGAGAGAGCAGGATAAGACGAGAGGCTGCACATGTCCGAGGCGGAACGTAGTGGAACCAGAACGGGAATAGGCAGCAGCGGGCGATGGAAATTGAAATTTATCCACGCTCCCTTTTTTTGGCCCTTTTGTCTTTTATGCAATTGCAGGTAAAAAAAAACAGAGTAGAAAACTTGAAAACAAAAAAAAGACGAAAAAGAAATGAATAGAAAGGAAATAAAAGAAAAGCGAGTCGAAACAATAGAGACAAACACACGACGAACCGAAATTCCGAAATAGATGGACTCAAACTCAAAACTGAAGACTGAAGAAACCGAAAACTCGAATCTCAAGTGGTGAGGCTCGAGTTCCACTCAAGTGGCACTTGGAATAACTGAAAGAGGAGGCGCTACAATATGCCCATTATGCCCAAGTATCCCATATAATATGTATATAGTAAGTCTCAATGGATAAGATACTAGTTCGAACTTGTGTTTATAATTCCCGGGGCAGAGTGTCTGGGAATGTAGGGCCTTCGGGGATTCCCCTATTAGCATCTATGCCTGCGTATGTTTAATCCCAAATATCCTATTGAATTCCAAAACAAACTGATAAAAATACCAACTATTAAGATTTAGGCATTGTACTTTTAGGCAGGTAAATGCACCCATATTTGCTATTATTTTTATATTATTAAAGCTCTTGTGCATATTCCTTATATTCATATTCAGATTTATGATTCATTTATCGTTTAACATTAACATTAGATCCTCCCATTGGCCCTCTTTCTCTGATAGTTTTCTAGCTTTCCGTTAGATTTCCAAATCTGCGATATTATCCGTTAACCGTTACCTTTCCCGTTATCGGGCTTAAGAGCGGTACTCACCTCGAGGTAAACATCGCTGTCCGGATTGAAGGTGTCGTTAACCCGACGGAATGTGTAATTCACGTGCGGAATCGAGTGCAGGATTTTGACGAGAATACTTGGTTGTTCCATTTTTGTTGCTATTGCTGTTGCTGTTGCTGCTTCTGCAGTTGTAATTGCACACACACATGCACACTCGCGGCCACAAAGGAATATAAATCGCTCTCCTCCCCTGCGCTCTTCCTCTTATACTTCTTTTTTTTGCGGGTGGGGGCGTTTCTGTGTGGGTATTGTGTCTGTCGGTGTGCGTGGTGCGTCTGCGTGTGTGTCTGTGTGTGTCTGCCAGCGAAGGACGTCGCTGCTTTTGACGTCACAAAACGCAGCCGCCGCGGCTGCTGCTGCTGATGCTGCTGTTGCCCGAGAGAGATAGAGACACGGCACGGCTGCAAGAACAAACAAGAACAAGAGAGCACCGTTAGGAGAGCGCAAAAGAGAGCACTAAAACGTGTGCGGGGGAGAGTCCTGCCAAGAAGCAGGCAATAGCAACAACAACGCATGCTCTCTCCACTCTCTCTTTCTCTCTTGCTTTTAGCGCGTCCTGTCCGCTGCTCTAAATTTTCACTTTCACTTTTCACACACCCAAAAAAAAAAAACAAGAAAAATCCTGAATTGCAAAATACTGCACTGCTCTTTGGTTGAAGCAACATAAGAATAAATGACACAATCAATCAAACCCAATCACACACTCACATACATACACAAAACACACATGAAAAGCCCGCCTAGGGTTTGTTTTGATTCGTAAAATAAAAAAAAATAAAAAATAAATGGGATATGTGATGATAATGATTTCTGACAAGTCGATAGGATTATCCTCGGTACACGTGATTATTTGGTTTATTCCTTTGCACACCACAGATCGCGAGGTTAATATATATTTATAGGACGAGATAGAACCTTGTTTAATCGCGAGTTCAGGGCGTTGTTTCATTTACCGTTTCGTTTCTTTTTCAATTCGTTCCGATTCGCGAGCAACCGCCTCCTCCACGTCCTGCTTCGTCCTCCCCCTGCCACCACCCAATTCAGACCGTCTGATGTTTGCAAAAAAAATATATATTTATCAAATTATCATGATATCAGCGGCACTTTTCTTTGGCTTTTGCACACATGAACATATATCCTCGAAATATCCGCAGATACTTCTTGACCCGGCGATTTTTCGGACACCGATGCTACTACACGACTTCCGACTTTCTCCGCGGCGACCGACGTTTGAAATAGGTCTGAAGGTAAGATAGAGCTGTCAGAATATTCCAAATATCGATATATCGAGTATTTGAGAAATTCGAATAAGGCCACAACTGGTATAAGCTGCCGTGGAAAAGGTGGATGACTTCGATGAAAAAGTATGAAACATGGCTAAGCAAAACGTATCGTCTCTACCCTTAAAGTCCATATTCACAGAAAAAAAGATTGTTTAGTACCTATAAGATAAAAACTATTAAATTTCATCCGGAACTATACTAAAAAGTAGAAATCATGCCATAAACTTTCATCTTAATTTTAACAGCGCCTCTAATAATACACCGCGGATATCGAATGTCACAACTATCGATTGTTCTTTTGCCAGCTCTGACCAAAGTGCAATACAAAAAGAGCGACTTTTTATTCGCAGGCGCTCTCCCACGCTCAGCCTTGCTTCCTGCGAGAGAGCCAGCCCAGTGGAGAGGCAAACAGGCAGACAGGAAAGTGATGATTGCCGACAGATTTAGCGATTTTCTAAATGCAAATGGAAGCCAATAATTTAAACAATCTTTTATAGAATAGATATAATTAATTAGATATAGATTACTTTAAAAAAATGTATAAACATACATACAGAGCTGGCTTGGAATTCAGTTGCTAATCTGGCTACTTCCTATCCCGAGTTCTCTCAACAGTGGCTCTGTCAAAGAGAGCATTAGAAAACCTGATCACAACGACTTTTGAATACCTTATATATGACTGCAGGATTATTGAAGATTTGATTCTATTTTTAAATTTAATTTAACTATTTATTGTCAATTGCCTCAAAAAGCCCATCATCATATCTGCGAGATCCTTCACCCCTATATTACTTTAACATTAACCAATAAGGCTCACGGTTGACGAGTAGAGTGCTCCGTCTTTCGGCTTCCCTTTGACTCCGATTAGCGGAATCGAGAATGGAGTCCAAAAGACGTAGGAGGAGGAGTAAATGGACAGTTGTAGAGTAGCCCCAGAAGTAAACAAGAAGGAGGAATAGAGATAACGATAGTTGGCTTATTTCCTTACTTCTTTCCTTTTCTTTCTTTTTATATTATTTGATTTATTTTTTTTAGTAAATCCAAAGTGCAACGGCAAGCTGGTTTCTTTCTCTTTCTGCTGATTTTTCAATTTTTACATTTTCCTCGAGTCTCTGTGTGTGCCAGTTGTCTTCCTCTTGATTGTTTCTTTTTTTTTTTTTTTTTTTTTTGTATTTTTATTGTGAGTAGTTTTATCAAAGTCAAGCAAAACGAGTTTGCCAGCACAGAAAAACTTAAAACAAAAGCAAACGGCGAGAGCAACTAACAAGAATAACCACTAACTGGGGGCTAGGGGGCGGTGGTGCATTGGATACCCTACCCTACCCCTTCACCTCGTTTCACCTTCCCCGCCTGCTCCTCTTTTTTATAACTTCAGGTTGCCGTAATTCGAGGCAGCAGAAATTCTTCGACTTGGCGTCGCTGGTTTTTACTTTGCTTGTTATTGCTTTTGACTCTTTGCCCGGCCCCAAGGCGGTGGAAATATGATTATTAATAATAAATATTTGTTCAATGGCGGCGGACTCATCATGTTTGTTGTTGTTTCTCTCTTGCCTTCTCCACCTCTCGGTTTCTTTTTTAGTTTTGTTGCATTCACGCACACACACACTCTCAGATAAACATTCTTATCAAGGAGCGCACGCACATGTGAAGTGTAAATAAAAAGGCAGAAATTGAAGTGAATTGAGGCAATTGCCAGGCCATTGAAGTTAAAGTGCCACTAAACTTGAACCTGCCTTTTGAGAGTCAGCCTCTTATTTATAACAACTTCAAATAGAGGCAAAAGTGCATTACGAAAAAAAAACAAAAAAACGCACTTTCCAACTCCCTCCCACCACAAACACACACATTTACCACACACGCATGCTAACAAACTGTAATTCACACCTTTTACTGCCGTTTTAAACTCGCGAACAACTCGAATCTTTGTGACCGATCCTACCGCTCGAATCGGCTGGAGCCTTTACATGTTCAGATTCATTTAGCAAACACTTTTCTGCGCGTTAAAAACGAGAATTCCTGAGTCGCGACTCGCGAAGGAGATGCACACACGAAAAACATCGATGGCACTGGCGATAGTACCGATTGTACGGCTCTGGCCGGCACTCCACTATCGATTCATGTACTGAGCGATAGTATTCCTTTGGAGACTTGGGTACTCAGCTCGATAGTTATTTCTCCATATACAGTGGCTCACAGCATTATTCAACCAGCGCCAATTGAAAACTTTAAAAGTCTATACAATGTGTATCAAGGGGATAATCAAAATAATTTGTTAATGATTAAAATTATAGTTTTTTTCCTATGCCTTAGTTCGTAAACTTGGGTACTTCGATTGCGATAGTTATGAATTTATGAATTATTCCCTATACAGTCTCTCACAGCTAATTTCAACCAGCGCCAATTGAAAACTTTAAAAGTCTATAAGAGATAAATCAGAGGGATTATAAAAATAGTTTCATGTAATTTGATAATGATAAATTATAATTTATTCATTTCATTTATTTTTAAATATTTTTTGAATGTATTTATTTTATTTATTAACGAAAAAACAGCGAAAAACAAGACCACAGCTTATTTCAACCAAATATTTTGCAATTTTTAACATTTTAACAAGAACTTGTTATTAAAAATTTTAAAAATTTACATTCGCGCAGAAAAATTGCCGAATTGGTTCTATACAAAGTAGTCCATGATTTTGTGGGAGCCATTATTTTTAATTATTTTTTTATTATTTTTTTATTAATTATTTATTAACGAAAAAACAGAGAAAAACAAGGCTACAGCTTATTTTAGCCAAATATTTTGCAGTTTTTAACATTGTAACAAAAATAAATATTTAAATAAAATATTTAAAAAAATCGACTTTCGTGCAGGAAAATTGCCGGAATGGTTCTATACAAAGTAGTCCATGATTTTGTGGGAGCCATTGTTTTTAATTATTTTTTTTTTTAATTTTTTAATTTATTAAAATATTTTTTTTTAGCTTATTTTAACCAAATACTTTGCAGTTTTTAACATTTTAACAAGAACTTGTTTAAAAAAATTAAAAAAACATACTTTCGTGCAGGAAAAATGCCGAATTAGTTCTATACAAAGAGTCCATGATTTTGTGGGAGCCATTGTTTTTAATTATTTTTTTAATTTTTTTATTTTATTTATTATTTTAACCAAATACTTTGCAGTTTTTAACATTTTAACAAGAACTTGTTTAAAAAAATTAAAAAAACATACTTTCGTGCAGGAAAAATGCCGAATTAGTTCTATACAAAGAGTCCATGATTTTGTGGGAGCCATTGTTTTTAATTATTTTTTTAATTTTTTTATTTTATTTATTATTTCAACCAAATATTTTGCAGTTTCTAACATTTTAACAAGAACTTGTTTTCTAAATTTAAAAAACAGACTTTCGCGCAGAAAAAAAATGCCGAATTGGTTCTATACAAAGTAGTCCATGATTTTGTGGGAGCCATTATTTTTAATTATTTTTTTAATGTATTTATTTTATTTATTAACGATAAAAACAGCGAAAAACTAGGCCACAGCTTATTTCAATAAATATTTTGCAGTTTTGAACATTTTACAAGAAAAATATTTAAAAATTTAAAAATGTTTAAAATTTTAAAAATATTTAAAATACAAAGTAGTCCATGATTTTGTGGTTGCCAGTTGTCGAACTCGGTACTTCCCCCGATTTCCTTATAGAGCTCACTCCCAAGTCTGATTTTGTTCCGTTCGGACGTGTTTCGTTTTCGGCAGTTTTATTTATATATTTTATTTTTTAGCTATTTTCCAAATCATAATATTATATTGTAATTTTGGTACGGACCTATTATAATAATTGGCTACTAACCACAATGATCGACCAATACATCGGCGATTGCCTTGCCCGGTCTGGCCAGGAGGAGGTGAGCTTCCTCCAGGCCGAAGGAGACTCGCCTCCCTCAACCTCCTCAAGCTCCCCATACAAACCATTACCACCTGCCCAGGCCCGAACGGCGATCAAGCTCTACCTGGAGCACCGGAAGCACTTCATCCGAAACCAGCTGGAGTGCAACAAGCGGATGAAGCAGCTACGCAAGATGCGTCCCTTCGTGGAATTGGATGACTCCTTTCTAGCCCATCACCGAGTCTTCTGGCGACGCCCGTACGATCCCGCAGATGATCCAGGTGAGGACCTAGGTCCTAGGGTCTTGGTTTTCCACGATATTACTTTGTCCTTGCAGATATGGCTGATGGTTATAGGAAACTGTGCTTCCTCAAAGCCTTCAAGAAGATGCCACCCACCCAGCCGAAGGCGTTTCCGTGTCGTCGCAGTGTCCACACCCTGCCCAACACCCGAGTGGAGGAGCACCTCATGCAGCCCATCCTGTGGAAGGGTCTGGAGGCGTATGACAAGGAGTTCAGTGGGCTGCTCTCCGCCCCCGTGGATCTGGCCACCTACCTGGCCAAGTTCCTGGCATCGCAGGAGAGGCTGAAGGGTGACAATATGCCTCGGTATGGGCGCACACCCACATCGAATCGAAATTCATAGTCGCAGATCTTCAAGTTCATTCCAAGTTCATTCTTCTATTAGGTTTTTAAGGTTAGGTTAGGTAAGCCTGCTTCACAAAGAAACTTGGTCACACTGGAGGCCACAAGGATACTCAGTCTCCCCGAAGAAGCAGGCTTAAGTAGGGACTGAGACAGAGAATGTCTAGTAAATTAAATTCAGCGATTAATTATGGAAAAATATCATATGTATTTCATTGGATAATGCGAGAGCGCGAAATGACATCGAATAAATACGCACAAAGAAGGAGAACATATAAAAAAAATGAATGATTTTAAACATATTAGCATCTCTCTTGTGTTAAACTCGTAACTTAAACCTTAGCTTAGTCCACTTTCGCAACTTAAAATGATAATAAAACACAACACACGCGGGGACGACGACTTAGACTAAACTAATAAATAGAATGAGTTAAGGTTAAAACGAAAGTGAAAAGAGAAGACCTTCCTGGCATTACAAAAAATATATATATCTATATATCTCTATGTTAATCTAAATATCTCTCTATATCATATATATAATATATATCTCTATATACTATATGCTAGATGCGATCTTACGAGCTATGAATTTGTTTTATTATTAATGCTTTAGGTATAAATATATATATGTCGCGTGTTCTATCATACTATATAGCTTTCTATAACGCCGCTATGTACATTTAAAACGATGTCCCATCTCATTTGTTGTGTTTGTGTATGATAGCGCGTGTTGTGTGTGTTGTGCACATACAAAAAATTTGCTTTTACCATTACACGACATGGTTTGTCGAGGGATTTGGTTTACATTTAAATTTTTATAGATATTTTCTTCGATTTTTTAGGTTTTCCGTTGCTTGGGATTTGTACTTGCAAGTTGCTCGCTCATTTTAATGTTTTGTTTTGGGTCTCCTAGCGCCGTCGTGTGGCCGCTCCCGGTCCGTTCATAGCCGATGGTCCTGCTGATCCTGATCCACCTGCTCCGCCTGCCACCAATCCGGCTCCCCCTCCTGCAGCTGCTGTTGGTTGTGCTGCCGCAGCTGCTGCTGCTGCTGCCGCCGCCGCCGCTGCTCGGCTCCGCGCACTGTAACAACTGATGGCTGTCATCATGCTCCCACCGCCGCCGCTGCTGCTGCGTAGGGACCACCGCTTGTTCAGATGATCCGCCGCCGCCGCCAGTGCCGCCGTGTAAGCCCGGGTTCCTATGGCCAGCGTGGGCACCGAGGTGTTCAGCTTCTTGGGCGAGGGCGGCGGCCTGGCCGATATGGCTCCGTTGCAGGCCTGCAGGCGAGTGGGCTTTGACTGGGCGCCGCCGCCACTGCCACCGGCGCTGGCACTTAGGGTGCTTCTTCTCAGGCTACGTCGCTGCTCCCGGTCGTTGTGGCTCCGTTTCAGGCGTCTGCTGGAGCTGGAGCTGCTGCCGCTGTTGCTGTTGGAGTTTGAGTTGCTGCGCGGCGTGCTGGCTGCTATGGGTGTGCCATTGAAATTGTTGCCACTTCCGCCGCCGGCTGCTGACGAGGTGCCAACGACAACCACTGGCGGTGTACCTCCTCCACCGGCAATGGGCACATTTCGGGTCCTAAGCGTTCGCTTGGTAATGTCATGGCTGAGACCCAAGCCCAGGTTGCAGAGACTGCTGCGCAGCTGGCGCTTGCTCACGCTGCCGCTGGCACTCAAGCTGTGACTGTGACTGCGACGGGTCATTCCGCTGCTACTTCCACTCGAGCTGGACGCCGCCACTACGTTGACGCTGCGCCTGCGATTGGCCGGAGTCGTTACTACTGACGAGTTGCTGCCGCTGGCCGGGTTGCCGCCGCCGCCCACGCGATGGTGGTGTCCATCTGTGGAAATGGTGGCGGAACCACTGGCTCCTGCACCGCCGCTGCTGTTGCTGCTGCTGTCGCTGTAGGCCACAATGGCGGCGGCACTGGCGCTTATGAAGGACTTGGGCTTGCCGTGCTTAAAGATTTGGCGGCGCCGCGTCTGCATGTGCTGGTGATTCTCATTGGGCACATTGCGGTAGCGTCGCATTTGGCGCATTCGCGGCTCACCGGCCAGGGCGCTGGCCAATTCGAGGGCTTCTTCGACGCCGGGATTGGCCGCAGCCGGCGAGATCTCGGCCTCTTGCAGCTTCTGGATCTGCTCGAAGATGTAGTGGACGGCATGGGCGTCTTCTTTGCGTATTTCGGCCACAGTTTCCAGGACAGCCACGAGACCTTGCTCCTGCTTGTTCGCTTCCTTCTCCGGCTTTGGCAGTTTCTTCTTCAGGTGTGTTTCCTGGGCCTTGGCTGGCTCTGGCTTCACTTCTTCCTGTGTTGGAGGCAACGCCGCAGCCATTTGCTCCATTTGCCGGGTTGGTGTCGCTGGCAAAGTGGAACTGACTTCGTTATCCTGCAGTTCCTGATCCATATCGAACTCCATCTCTATTGCCATTTCGCCATCATCATTAACCTCATCCTGATGTCCTTCGGGCAGCGTCGTACTCCAACTGCCAGCAGGGAAGCCAAACTCCTGTTGGCCTGAACTGCTGCTGGCCACTTCCATTTGGTGGTGCTCTCGCTGCTGCTGCTGCTGTTGTTGTTGTTGCTGCTGCTGCTGTTGTTGCTGCTGCTGCTGCTGCTGCTGCTGCTCTAGGGCCACCTGCTCTTCTTCGGCTCGCTCCTGCTGCAGCAAGGCATCCAGCTCGAGTAGCTCCGCTGGCTGTTGCCAAGCCTCCTCCTCCGTGGTGACCTGCTCCTGTTCTCGCTCCTGCTGCATCTGCTCCCGTCTCGTTTCCAGCTGCGTCAGCGAGTAGCCCTCCTGCTGTTGGTAGTGCTGCTGCTCCTGGATTATCTCCTGCATGCTGCGGTCCACCACGACGGAGGCGGAATGTACAGACGATTGGGTGGATGATGATGCCGCCGCTGATGCCGCAGCAGCAGCTGCAGCAGCTGAGGCAGCCGCCGCTGCAGAACGCGAACGTGCCTCCTGCTCCTCCTGTTCGTTTAGCAGGGAATTGTAGGACTCGGCAAAGCTATAACTACTCTCCAGATGCTGCTCCAGTTCGCTGTCCGTTGCTGGATTCGTCGATGCTGATGCTGCCGACGAAGCCGGTGCTATGGAGTTGGCATAAATGGCGCACATGTCCAGGACGGGACGATGCTCATCGGGTTCAGGATCAGGTTCCAGTTCGGCTTCACCGTTCCACGCCGACTTGCGCCACGTCTTTCGCGGACTGAACAAGCTCTGCTGGAGGACTCCCGGCCGTGGGGTAAGATCGTCATTCACCTCCAAGGGCTGCTGTTGCTGCTGCTGCTCCTCCTCTTCGTCCTCCTCGTGCTCGTCCTCATCCTCGTCGGGCGTATCATCGTCCAAGCCAAAGTAATCAAAGTCGCGATAGGCCTCTGGTGGCAAATGGCGCTTGGCCAAGGCACTGTACGGCGTATCGAGGACATACTCCTCTTCCTCGATGAGAAACTCCTGCGGACAATTGTTCTCGATGTCTAGCGGTGCATCGTCCTCGTCATCCTCACTCTCCTCCGCCTCCAGCAGCAGCTCCACATCCATGTCGGGATCACGGGCGAGTGCGGACTGAGCCTGGGCAGTGGCCGCATTGGCAGCAGCGGTCGCGGCCGCTGCCTGAGAGTTGTGCAAGTGGTGAGAGGCCGCCGGTGTTAGTATCACAGTTACCACGGACGTATTGTCCGCCCGCATCTTCTTCGAGGCCCAGGTCTTGAGGGCCTGATCCACCAGCGCCTTGCTGGGATTCATCACGTCCTGCTCGTTGAGTATCTCGCCGATAAGATGCTCCTTGCGCACACTGTCCACCGCCTCCTGGGCGGTCACCACGTTCCAAAGCCCGTCAGTGCCGAAAATGAGGCATCTACAAATGGGAATAAACGCCGGATTAGTTTCCATTAATTAAAACGAACTCTCTTCAATGGAACTTACCTAAATGTGCTTGGATCGATCTTGACCACCTTGACATCGGGATCGGGGCTCACGACAAACTCCTTGCAGCGGGAATTATAGCTCCAGAGATCGCCCAGGGACCGGGCTACCGCCAGGAAGGGTATATCGTCCACAACAGTTCTGCGCCGTATGGGACCGCGATGCATGGGATCTCTGGGGCGATTCCACACGACGCGTGGCACTCCGGACTTGATGGCCACGTTGCCGCCCGACCGCTGGATCCGCATCTTCTCCGCCACCGACTCGGGCTTGTGGTCCGTGGTCAGCTGCCGGGCCCGCCAGTTCCGCTCGCCCCTGTTCTGGTAACCCAGCACGATGCCCGAGTCGCCGACATGGCCAATGTAGATCTTCTCGCGACGCATAAAGGCCACGGTGGCGGTGGTGCCAGCGGTGCTCAGGTGTCCATTGGCGGTACGGGGCCATTTTTCTGGAAAATAAACAATATAGAGGGTTAAAAATGGATATTTTTCCAGGTCTCAAAGAGGATAAAGCTTAATTATATTACATTGGGAGTATGCATACATTTTTTAGTGAAAAATATATGAAACAAATTTATTAAATTATGTATAATTTTTTGGTTTTAAGCAAGAAATGTGTTCTGTATTAAGGTAAAAAATATCTCAAATAAAGTAAGTAGTACTCCAAAGTAGTAGATTAATTTTTTATTATTTTTTTTATGTTTTGAACAGTTTTAAATTAATAATTTTAACGAAAATAAAAACATACTCATAAATAATAATTATAAATCTCTTCTAAAGTCAGAGAAAATATAGAAACTAATAAATAATTTCACCATATTATGAAATAATAAAGGTGGGTTTCTTAAATAAAATTCTGCTTTACAGAATCATTAAAAATATGCCATTATATTTATGCATTGTTTTTTCTTGCTTTCCATTTATTTTAGGTCAGAATTCCCGTTAGTCATCGTGAGTGGGAGTGGAAAGTCCGACTTCCAGCGTAACAGTCTTTTCAAATCAATAAAACCTTTCGGTATTTTGGCGCTAAAATGGTCAAGTATTATCTACGGGAAAAGCAACAACAAAAATATCAAAACATGGTTAAATATTGATATTTCCCACACACATAAACACACACATGCGCATGTCTATTTACATGTATCTGGCATCCCTTGAATTGTTGTGTATTTTTTTATTGTATTTTGTCATGGTAAAGAGGAAATGGGCACACATTTATTTTCTCTCCTCTTCTGTGCCTTCCATTCTCTCTCTGTCGTTTCGAAACGCCTTCATGAGTTCGCGCCACCATTGTATACGGTGGTCCCGCTCTAACGCATGGCTAGAGGCCGCAGCGGGGTTGCCAGAGTACAGCCTTTAACGAGAGTACAGCCATATGGCAAGCCCGTGGAATATTCCACTCGCCCAGCGATAACTGCTAGTGTGTGTGTTTGTGTGAGCGTGCGAGAGTAGGTAGACAATAGAGATGAGCGGTTGAGCGATGGTTGAGTCACCGCGCGCCACACACGGTTGCATAATTGGCTAGAGGTGGGAGAGTGATGGCTGCTGTTTTTATGGGGTCACTTTATTTTTTCTTTTTTGGTGGGGGATCAATACGGCAGCAACGGCAACCCTGATAACGGGATTTACCAGGTTTGGCAAATCAGCAAGTGGGTGCACTTCCAATGAGCGCCTAAATCAAAAGTCGTGCGTGACTAAAAGATGGAGCGGCACATCGCTAACGGACATTTCAACTGTTTAAATTTCACATAGGGAAAAATACAAATACAAAATGGTGCATTTTCAATGGAAAATGTTGGAAATTTCCTATTTATAATTCTTTTGTTTTCATCTCTATGAGGGGAGGCATATTTTTAAACGAATCCTTTCCTTTTTTTTATGTATTTTATGAACTTGACGGTTATTATTCGATTATATCTAATGTTTTATGATTTATTTACACATTTATGTACATAGTTTCCCTTCTGTTTTCTACTGTTTTGTTATATTGCGAGCTTACCTTGTTCTCGCCACATGGCAAAATGCGTGGCGATGTATCCCTCGCGTATGGCCCGCAGTACATCCTCGTCATGATCCGACCAGAACAGCTTCTGTTTGACGATCTCCAGCATAAGGTGTTCCTTGGCGAATAAGGCAGCCTCTGGGCCGCCGTGACCGTCGTATATGCCGAAAAACGCGTATTCCAGCTCATGAGTGAGCGGTGACTCTTGGTAGGCGACGGAGAATTGATCTTCCATGTACTTCCTGCCTCCTTGGCTGCACTGTCCCGTTACGCGCATATTCACGCCCAGTGTGGAACAGGGCGAGGGATTGGAAACACTGGAAGCGCTGCTGGATGGCGAATTCGAGTTGGAACTGCTGTTGCTGTTGCTGCACTCGGGATGTTGGGATCGCGCTGGAACAATAGCCGCCGGATGCCGGCGGAGACGGGATTGTACGGCTCCACCACCGCCGCGAGACCGGGACGGCGGGGGCTGCTGTTCCGGCTGCTGCTGCTGCTCCCGCTCTCGTTTTTTTTGGTTTAAAGGCCTCGCTGGTGCTTCCGCCGCTTCCACATCTACTTCCATGCTACCAGGCGACATAGTTTTTCTCGCCGGTGCAACGACAACAACACTGCTGGCATCCAGTGCTGGATGGAACTCACTGTTGTTGTGATTGCCGTTACGAGAAGAGGAGGAGGTGGAGGACGAGGACGACGACGACGGCTGCTGCTGCTGGTGGGGACTAACGACAATGCGGGGCGTGGCGGCATCCGCATAGTAGTTAATAATATCGTATTCCACACGGGTCACATCCTGCTCGGCGCCGTTATTTGTTGTTTCCTTTAAACGGACCACCGTTCGTTCAATGGCCGACTTGATGAGGCATCTGTTGGTATTGGTAGTGGTTTGGTTGCTACTGCCGCCTTTTGCTGGCAACATTGTTATAATTTCTGTTGTGTTTTTGTTTATGTTTTTGCTGCTGGTGCAGCTTCTTCTTCTTCGGCTTCGGCTGTTCTTCCTCTTCCACAGCCCGTTTCCAGTTGTTGTTGCTGCTGGTGCTGCTGCCTCCTAAACGTCTCGCAGTGTTGTAATTTCCGATGACATTTGGCACTCTCGCACACGTACATCAACACGAAAAAAATACAAAAAATACAAGAGGGAAAAAGCGAACCAGGCGCGCGTCTAGCCGTCTCGCTCCGGCAGCCAATGCGGTGCTCTGCTGCGGCTGATAAAGTGAGATGACTATACACACACACAGCACTACTCACAATACAATACTGTGTCTGTGTGTGTTTGTTTCCAACGTATTTACGTTCGCCTACTCTGTGTGTGTGCGTGATCCATCTAGCGCCGTTCTTGTTGTTGTTGCTGCTGCTGCTGTATATTTAGTATTTTGTATTTAACAAAATCGCCGCCAAAATTTTCCTGCTACCTTCTTCCAAAATCAAATGTTGTTATTAATCCGATATAAGGCTGTCTTCGGGGGGCGGGAACTGGGGCTTATATCAGTAGAGAGAGAGGCGATATACACGGAGATAGGGGGGCCCCCAAGAGTCAATGCCAGCTGTGGGGCGCGCAGTTTCACCTTGATGATTCGTTGTTTGTCAGCATTTTCGTTGCGATTCGGGGAATATTGCTTTTGACACCGATTCTGATCGTCAAGCGCGTTCACATTCACACACACAACAACAAAATGCACGGTAAATTGTTAACAAAAATCGTTGGAAAAAAATAAGACGAGAAATCAAATAGAAAGCAAGCGTGCGACCGTTGTGAAAGTAGAAGGAAATACCTTATCTGTGCAGTGCATAAAATATACTAAAAGCGTTGCCGCTCGATAACACTGACGGGGCGGGTCGGCTATCGGTGGTTAATCGATGACTACATGTATTGGAACAAGTACTGCTTTTCGCATTTCTTCGCATTTCCATTTAAATTTTATTTTTTAATCGTCTTCTTTAATCTTAAAAAAAAAAAGAAATCAATTATAAAAACGGAATTGGCTAGTATAAATATATCCCTAAAAGCTGTGACATCGCGGCAGTAAAATAATATTCAACACATGCATTCTTAGCAAGTACTTTATATTGTACAGAAAAGAAGGAAATACCCTGCTTAAAGAATTTCTTAAATTATAATTAAGTTTTTCTTTTAATCTGAAATTATGAAATAGCAGAATATAGTCAGATAGTTTTACAGAATATTTCAAAGTTAGCTCTATTAAAAAAAAAAGATTTAATAAGTGATATTAATTTGCTACCAAAAAGTGTGACCTTATTATGTTCTTACCGAGCAATTAATAATTCAGGAAAGTGTGTATTAGGCGTTCAAGATATTTAAAAAGTTTAATTAAACAAATATCTTCAATTTGTAATAGTTTCTATCCCTTAAATTATAATTTATTTGTTTCTTAAATTATAATTTAAACTTTTTTTCATCTGAAACTTTTTATTATTTTTTCCACTAATCTGAAATCTGAAAATCGCAGAATATTGTCTCATAGTTACATAGAATATTTGGAAGTAAGTGGTTTTTCAAAATATTAGATTAAATAATTGAACTTAATTTTTTGCCAAAAAGTGTGACCTTGCTAGGTTCTTACCTTTCCTTCTGGAAAGTGTCTGCAATGCTCCTTAGAAGTTCAAAAGGTTTAATTAAACCAATGTTTTTTAATAGTAATTTTTTCTATGCTTTAAATTATAATTTAAACTTTTTTCAGTCTGAGACTATGAAAACGCAGAATATAGTTACATAGTAAAACAGGATATTTGGAAGTTAGCTCTTTTCCAAAATATAAGATTAAATAGGTGACCTTAATTTACTGCCAAGCTTAATTTAATAATAATTCATTTATTTAAAAGGTTTAATTAAACAAATTTTTTTTATTTGTAATGGTTTCATTAAACAAGTGTTTTACATGTGTAATGGTTATATGCTTTAAATTATAGCATTTTTCTTTCTTAAATTATAATATAACAGTTTTTTAAATTTGAAACTATTAACTAGCAGAATATAGTCACATAGTTATACAGAATATTTGGAAGTTAGCTCCTATCCAAAATATATGATTAAATAAGTGAACTTAATTTACTGCCAAAAAGTGTGACCTTGCTAGGTTCTTACCAGGCAACTAATAATTTTGGAAAGTGTCTGCTAGGCTTTTTAGAAATTTAAAAGGTTTAATTAAACAAAGATTCTTCATTTATAATTGTTTATATGCTTTAAATTATAGTTTTTTGTCTATATTCCCTTTCCCGCTCAGTTATTTTCATCGCAAGCAACTCTGTTGATATTCCCGGCGACTGAGATGCTCGTTCTTAAAAACTTGTAATCGATTAGGAAACAGTTGCCATCGAATGGGCTTTATGGCCCAAGAAATTCATATTTTCCTACAAGTTCATTATTATTTGTCAGAGTTTAGCCCTAACAATTTCTTTTTGTATGCTAACATTTAGTTACGCGCACCCGGTGTCTTTTATTTCACTTCGATCTGCAATTCGATAAGTGGTAACTGCGCAACACAGCTGCCAGACGTCGCCTGCCAGACGCGGCCTGCCAGACGTCGCCCGGCGCCAGCCAATCAGCGCCGCGAACGATTGGCTTGTCGGCGCCTGTCGCCTTCGATCGAAATTCGTCGGCCAGTTTACCAAAACCAACCAAAGCGCCCAGTCACCCAGTCAGGCCGACGTGCTGTACAATTCAATTCCAGTCCCATCCAGGCGACCACGACGAGTACGCTTAGCGGTAAACACAGCACTCCCACACACTCAACACAAATACAAGAAATATATATGGGAATTTTTCCGCATCGCTCCGGTTTCTGAATTTCACTAAACTCGACAAACGAATATCATACATTTTTTTTCACGTTTCGTTCCCCCCAAAGTTCTGTTCTAAAAAAATGCAAAAAGCCGCGGCGTGCTAAATTTGTATTGCGTGCAAGATTGCTACCAACAAAAAATGAAAAAGAGGAATGAAAGAATATAAAAGGAGACACCAACCAACCCACACACAAACACAAAAGCCGCTAACACATTTGCAGTTTTTTTTTTCATATTTTTTTCCCTTCATATTTGCATTTTGAAGTTTGAGATATTTTATTAGACGTTTTGGTGACAGCTGTTGAACTCTGATCACGAAAAGGAAAAAATCGTAAACGAAAAGTGTGTAAAATTCCCGCGCAATGAACGGAAATTAAAGGTAAGTTAAACTGCATAGAATAATGGATGAAAAACGTGTGTGAATGTTTTGTGAATGCAGGTTGTGCAATTTTAATCATGCGAAAGTTCCCACATATCGACCACCGGAATTTGCATTAATAATGATGAAGCTATTTTAAGTTTTTTTTTTTTGTGAAGCCGGAGGCGTAGGAATCAAGTTTTCGGGTTGACGTCATGTCACCAGGTATAACTATGAATACTTTGGCATTTCGACAGTTTTGGTCAGCAATTTCCGCATCAAGTTCTCGGGAACTTTCCATCGAAATGCAAAATTACAGACGGATGCCGCAAAATAGGGTCATCTGTCAAGTTGGCATAGTGCTAATGAATGAAGTGCCCGCGGCCGAAGGGGGCTGTGCGGAAAAGATGGTCAAAATTAGGAAAGCAGCGTTGCAGCGGAAAAATCGCGGGTTTCCAATTGCACTCACACGGACACGCGCGCACATGGACATGGGGAAATTCAATTATCCTGGGTGAGTGTGTGCAAAGAGCATTGCATACTTGCAGGTGCAGGTCCACTTTGCATCTCTGTCGCTCTCACTCACCATCTCCTGTTTCTGCTGTCAGCCTGTCATTTATAATTTCATTTTCACTCTGAGTGTGTGTGCACGGTCGAAAAAAAAAAAGAGTTTAGCGTTTCTCTTTTATCATAAACATAGTCCCTGCCCTCCACCCCTTCCGCTCTAACGCCTGCTTAACTTTCAATATGCAGTTTCTAATTGACTTCATCAGAAGAAGAGGATGAAATAGCATCAGCAGCAGGAGCAGCATAACCATCCCGCTCTTACCCACTCCATTGCCTTTGGCCACCTGTCAACTGTGCTCTCTGCTCTGCTCTCCTCTCCTATCCGCTTCGGCTGACAGTTGCCGTTGCCTGTTTCCGTTATGATTTGTCTGCTCTGCTCTGCTCTGCCGTGCACTTTACTGTCAAACGTCAAATACACGAACCCGGTAGAACAGAAAATACAGAAGATAAGAGCCGGAACTAATTTCAGTTGCAGATAAACTGCGTCCAGAGACAGTAGCTTCGATTTTGATATTGAGAAATTAAGGTAACTTGTGGAGGGAGAGAAGAAGCATTTCGGAAATTTACCTTGTGCACATCCTGTTTATAGTTGTATCTGTTCCTGAAAGCAATCACGGAAATTGTATCCAAAGTATCTATAGAAGTGGTCGAAATTCAAAATTAAAGTTGCAGTTAAGAGGATCCCGCTTAAATAGATAAAGGTAATTGATACACTGCAATTTAAATCGGCAGTTATTTAACTTAAGAAAATTGTGAATAAGAAACTTTAAATCCTGGATGGGATGCGTAGTGCTTTAACTTCATTATTATTCTCTATTACTTATAAAAATATAAAAGTCAAAGAATTAATTCAACTACAAATTTCTTAATATATATAGTTAACTTAACTCAAACACTAGAAGAATACATATAGTCTTGTCTACTATAAGTTACAAAGGTAGCCGTATTTATGGAGGGATGCCTGTACTAGCAAATTAGTTTACCAGAAAAGGAATGCGCATGCAAGTTGAAGCTTGTTGGAACTAGCATATTTCTAGTGATTATTTTTTGCTTGTAAGGATTTACCATTCTGCTCTTCTGCTTTATCTCCCGCTTTCTGGTCGCTTTGGTTTTAGCCACTAAATGGGTTGGCTGAATGAAAGGGGGAGGTTTAGGTTGAGTAGTCCTAGCAACTAAATTTTGGTTTCAGTTGCTGTGCTGCTTGCTCTGCTTTCCCGCCCATTATTTCGCCCTTTGATTTTGAGGTTGCAATTGCAAAATGCCAAGCGCACTTAGTGAGCTGTCTCCTGTTTCCCCTCCTTCCTTGGCCCACTGTGTGGTTTGCGTTTTGGTCTTTAGCTCGCGTTTGCTTTGCGTTTTTTCTGATCTGATCTCCCTTTTTCCCCGCTCTGGTCTTTGCTATGTTATGCTATTCGCAACTAATAAGCAATGCCACATAGCATTGCTCGCAAAAGTATGCTACGAGAAATACAAGAGAGCAATTGCAGCGGCAAGCTAGCTTCCAACGGAGAGAGAGCCTTGAATTTGAATTAGTTGTTGTTCGCTGTTGCTTCGCAGCCTCTGTCATGGCCATACATGTGTGTGTGTGAATGAGTAGGAGAGTGGGAAAGTAAGTGGGCGAGAGCGAGAGAACGTTCGCATCTGCTCAAGGCCATGTTGCATTGCAGCTGCCATCTCGCTCCAGCTCTCCCGCATTTGCCCAGGCTAATTGCTGTTGCTATATACCTGCATGTGTGTGCGCGTGTGTGTGTGCATTAATATGTCATTCTGTGGCTCTGATATTTGATTTGTAATATTGCAGCTGCTTGTGTTCTATAATTAAATTGCCAGGCAGCGGCTGCTGCTGCTGCTGCAGCGGCAACTGGCCCGAAAAAGTATGCAGTGCGCCTGCGTTGGGTCCGCATGTGGGCGGGTGTTCGGTGTGTACGGGTGGTTGTGTGTGTGAGTGCGTGTTAACTTGATTGAAAACCCGCTCTTTAATTGAAGAAAACGCTAATAACATTTCACGGATGCGCTCGCCTCTCCCGCAGTTGGTGATGCTCATCCCCTCTCTCTCTCTTCTCTACACTCTCTTTGCAGTTAACAGTAATTAGTGAGGAGCGCACACAGTCTCCAAATTTCGAAAACTCCAACTCTCCAGTTGGTCAGTATATATTTTGAATAAAAGGATCAAGGAAGCGCTAACAGAAGTCAGCCAAAATGTCTGATCGCAAGGCCGTGATTAAGAATGCCGACATGAGCGAGGAGATGCAGCAGGATGCCGTCGACTGCGCGACACAGGCTCTCGAGAAGTACAACATCGAGAAGGTGAGTGTGGAGACTAGATCCTGAATTAACTATATTTAAAAATCCAGGTTTAATCATAGCAAATATATCCCATAAAACCCCTGATCAAATCGTTAAAGTTAAAAGTTAAAACGGTATTATATATATAAACATTTTAAATATGAATTCGTTGCTTATAGTAAAAAATCTATCAGAAAGAACTTCGTAACATCAATTCAAAATTTTATTAGTTTTAACCTTTTCTAATAGTCCCTAAGATAGTCAAAAAATATAAATTTAAATCGAAAAGTCTATGCAAAATATGAATAGTTTGACAATATACAATTTTTAACAATCACAATGCTTTAAACTCGCCAGCAAAGCCTTGGGGAATGGCTTTAACAAACATGATTGGTTGACTGACAGCACAACACAACAGGTGTTGTGTTTGGTTCGTGGAAAGAGTCCGGCAATTAGGCTGATATCATGCCAACAGCCGAGAGAGAGTCTCTCTGGCAAATCTCTAAACAAGCTGAATTTCTAGGAATTTAATATGATGTACACTTGCATGCACACAGCTCTCTAATCAAGCTGAAATAAAGGGATTCGCATGCTTCAGGCCGAGAGATATTATTTTACATTGAAAAATAAATTGAAAATGACAGACAAGAGATTTGTGTAAAACATGAAAATATGCACCTTTACCAAGGGAAAATAATTGGATATGAAGTCTTGCTAGTGGTTGGAATTTTAGTTTATTTTTGTTTTTTATTTTTTCACCGCAACAGTAATTAAATGGGATTTACTGGGCACTACCTACACACATAGTTTTCCCATTTATTGCATCTCGGGGTGGCCAAAAATCGCTGCTGTTTGGCTTAAACTGCGTTTGGCAATTTCACCATTTTGCGGTTTTAGCCTTTTGGATTTCCCATCCACGTGGCAACTGCATCGCAGTTTTTCCTTTGAGTGGGAGAGCCCTTCGGTGGACTTTCTTACACAAACAATGTGCACTGTTTTCCTGCATTTTCCGGGAATTTTTGTAATTTTATCACTCCCTGACCTTTGGCCTTATCCTGCTGCTGCATTTTGCTCTAAAGGCCATCTCTTCTGCTTTTTTGAACTCTTTCATTTTGTTGTAGGTTGCGTATGCGTAATTTCTAGAGGTAGAATTTTCATTTTAATGAAGCGTAGAATATAATGTTTTATTTTAATAGAATCTAGATCTAAAGACATTTCTATATATATTGGCAAATAAGGAAATACTTTATTTCCCTTTAAAAACTTTCTCTAAATTAGCGCTGACTTAAAGCCACTTTCCCAGTGAAAGATGATGGCAAAGTGAGAGGGGGACAGCGACGACTACTGACCATCATTAACAGCCGGATGGAGGGGCGGCGGATAAACAACTAATAAGCTCTTGATTTAGTCGGCTGCGAAAAGCAAAAAAGAAAAACAAAAACAAAATCAGCCCAGCAATGTCAACAAAGTCCGAGAAATTGAATAATCAATATATGTAAGGGGCAATGGGATTGCGATTGAAGGGAAAAACTGCCAAGAAAGCACACTACTTGTGTACACAGAGCAAAAGTTTTAACTATTTTTGGTAGATATAGATGTGGCTAGGGATATATTTGGTACTCTTTGAAGAGTTATATTAAAAAGTCAGCTAAGAACTACAGATTTATAATTAAAGGCATGGCTCCAAATCGATTTACAAGCCGCAGGCATTTGTTTTCCGTGCAGAGATGAAAAGTGCGCTGGTCAAAGCGGGAGGACCCTGACTGAGGTCAGTAAAAATGTGGGCGGCTTGTGGCGGAAAAGCTGATGGAACAGCCGGCGGAAAAGCTGCGGGGGATGGCCATCAACTATACTGGGGCCTTTGTCAATGCCAATGGCAGAAGGCAACACACTGGGACACTCACTGGGACACTGGTACACTGGGACACTATTACACTGGGACACTGGGACACTGGGAAACACAGACGCTCACAAAGGAGAAAGCCCTTGAAAGCGGAGCAAAGTAAACTTGAAATCACAGCGGAAGTGAATAAAAGGGCCGGAGGGAGGGGAGGCAAAACAAACGCGGGGAAAGAGGGTCTGCTAATTGAGCAGTAAAAGCGAATTGCGTAAACAGTGGATATCGGTTAGCAAAGATAATTATAATGCCAGGACTATGTTTTTCCCAGAGATAAACTCTAAGAAAAGCAACTAAAGAGCTAAATTGGCAGCATATATTTTATAAAATATATCTTTGAAATTAGGAAGCAATTAATGCCTAAAATCCTGACAAGAATTAGGTAATTGATTTCTCATTTTGGACATTTTAATTGCTCTCGCTTGTATTCACTGTATTAGCCAGAAACACGTCCTGAAAGTATGCCACACTTTTTGTTTTTATTTGCACTCCCTCCTCGGGATGTTGTTGTCATTGCGGCGGGAGAGTGAGAGAGGGAGTGGGAGGGAGGGAGGTTGGGCCAGGTGTTGGCAGGGAGGGGGGGAGAGAATAATACACCCATACAGAGAGACACCTGAACCCCATGTCGAGCCTACCTCTTGCAGCTATAAATAAAATATATGCCACACACACATACAATCGCACGATTGATTGCCTTTTGTCTTTATTCCGCCTCTTCCACTCTCTAGTTGTCTCGCTCTATCCTCCTTCTGCGCCACTGCTTATTGCATAATAATAAGTTTGCCATTATTTCTCTCTGTGTGGGTGCGTTCGCTTGTGCCTGTGTGTTTGTATTTTTTTTTTTAGGTAATTAAATATGGATTTTTTGTTGTTACAAGGCGAGCACACAAATTTAATTGCTTAGATGAAAATTGAAAAATTGCCACCGACGACAACGACGACGACGACTAATGGAAAATGATAAAAACAGAAAGTGGCAGCGCGGTAGGGAAATTGGGGAAATACGGGAGACTTTAACCTTTAGACGATGATGCCGAGGGGCAAATATATAAATTGATTAGAAGCAAAGCTGGAAATAAAAACGGAATTGCAGTTTTATTTCGAATCAATAACACTGACCTGCTAACAAGGACCTCCGACCTCTCTTCCATATTTATCCCCTTTGCAGTCTTTTTCGGGCCATTGAAATCCCAGCTAGCTGATTATACAATTGGGGTCAAAATAATAGGATTGAGTCCCTTTTAATATGGTATTTAAGCTTTAATGTTGAAAAATCATATATATCTTGATTGGAAAATCAAATCATTGAAATACATAATATCAAGAAAATTAAAGGTAAATGTTAAATAAGTAGGAAAATAAAATGTAAGAAATATATTGCTATATATTTTGCTGAGCGCAGCTGTGGGTTAAAAACTCCAATCAAAGCGAAAGACAAAATCGTGCAAAATGCGGGAGGAGAAGGGAAAAACAATTTTTGGTATCCATTAGATACGCAACTAATACTACCCAGAGTGGGGGAGGGAGCGGCAGCTAAATGGGGGTGTTGGGGGCTACTCTCACCCCCGCGGGACCCACAAGGGTTAAGCCCCGGCCCCCACTGTGCTTTTATTGTTGTTGTTGCTGTTGTTACCTTCGTTTTCCCCGTCGTACCTTGTGTATATATTTTTAGGGGCGCGCAACCTTTCAAGCAGCTTAAATCGTATCCATAGGCATTATGTTGCCTCCATGTCTTTGTATCTGTAGCCGTACACATACATATATATTCTGCAGGTGTGTGGGTGTGTGTGTGAGCCGCGATTTAAAGGCAAAGCCCTAAATAAGCCAACAAGGCCAAAAAAGAAAATAAATAAATTGAGGAACGAGGGGAGGGCGCACGCAGAAAATAAATTTCCAATTCCATTAATTCGCCTTAAGTTTTTAAAAATAAATTTAATTAGTTTTTTCACCTTTTTGGTGAGCTGCAGTTAAAACCCTGTTAACAAATAAAGATTAAAACGAAAACGCGACAGGCAGATAAACATTTCCACATTCAATAGTTGCAAGTTTATTTTTACTATTTGTTTTCGTTGTTTTTTTGTCATTTTTTTTTTAATGGGTTTTGTTTGTGATTTTTTGCGTGGCCAAAAAATGTTTAATCAATATATGCGGGCAACCAACGAATATTTTATATGTAAATAGAGATGGGGGCATGGCATGGCATCGAGTCGCATGGCACACACACATGTGCATCCATTTTTTATTGACACACATTCACTGCGGACTTTTCCTTCCCATTTCCATTTCCATGTCGAATTCTGTGTTTTTTTGCTGCCTTTTTTCCGTACTCGCCACTCCTTCAAACATGGCCAAGCATTTTTAATGGGGCTCTTAGGTCTTGGGGATATTTTCCAGGTGTTGTTGCGGTCTAAATGGACAGGGAATTATCCTGCGGTGCCTGACAGGCTCTGGTCTTCTTTGCATCTCTTGTGTTTTTCCCTCCATCAAGCATATGCAGGTGATTCCAATTCAATTTGCAGGGCTTTGCAAGGGAAACAAATATGCAGTTCTGAGATATCGAATTTTAAAGAGAAATATCTATATTTAAGGTATTTTCAAGCTCTGTTTGAGGGAATCCAGAGCCATAGATAAATATTTGATATGCGGAAGCTGTATCGGTGCACTCTTGGCTCTTGTAATCCAAAATAGTTAGCATTTAAGTCATGTCTTGAAATTCAGTCTCAGAAAAGGTGCTAAAATATTAAGTGCCCTAAACACGGCGAACATGTCTCCCCATGGAAATACCTATTTCCTTTCTAGATAAATGCGAGAATCCCCTTTATGTCAATCAAAAATGAAGGAGTTCCTTCATTATTTTCGAAGCAAGCAATCAGTTAGTCCTGCCAAAATGTGTCACTCTCCGTCCGTCCACTTCCCCTCTGCCTTAACCCTCGCAATTTATATGACCGAAAATTGCAATGTCGGTTTCATTACGCTTACATGTGTTGTGTGTTTGCTTGTTGTGTGTGTTGTGTTGTGTGCTGTGTGTTTATTTATGTGTTCCTTAGTGGCACAACACAACCCACCACTCCAAGTCACTCACTCGATGGCAACCGCCTCGCCTTCTTGTAACCCCCTTCGTGGGTGAGTGTGTGTCGGAATGCTCATTTTATATATATTTTTTTGGCGTTGCCAAAACAAAATTCCATGGCATTGCTAGGGGGGGGTCTGCCAGTCGGTCGGGCTGCGTCCCATCCCAAACCAAATTGAATATAAAACAATCAACTTTATATTGTCGTCTGACACGACACGAAAATATACACGCAATAGGCTCCAAAAAATGTAAGAGAACTAAAAGAAAAAAAAAAACGAAAAAAATAGGAAAACTACACGAAATAGAGAACACCTGGAATGACTTAATAGCAACGATCGCTACTACAGTTTTCATTCGGAGGAGCAAACCCAGCAATTTTCCCTTAAAATCTGGTTCCAAACCAACCTTAAGCCTAATGGGTTGAGCTTAAAATTCCCAAGTACGAATTCAGCGACGAACTCTGTATCATTCCTAATGGATTGAGCTTAAAATTCCCAAGTATGAATTCAGCGACGAACTCTATCATTATTCTCTGCATAATACTCGAATTATTTTCGAATAATTGTTGCATTTATCGAAGCCAGACTGTGTAATGACAACAACTCTGATTGGAGGATGGCTAAAAGACGGAATTGGATAATGGCACTCAACTAAATCAGCTTTATATTGTTTTTCTTTTATTATTATTTTTTGTTTTATTTTTTTTTATTATTTTCGAGGGCCTTGCCTGTGTGTTTTTATTGTTTGTTTGTCGTCTTTTTTCCGTTTTGAGGTTACCGGGTTAAGTTTATGACTTTGCACGCATTCGCCTGCAATAAGGCAGGGCTCCCCCTTCGCGTTTAACCCCCTTAAGGCCGCCCATGCCGCACCCCCTTTTCGGTGACTAAATGAAATCAACTCCAAGTGTGGCGCCCCGAAAGTATGGCACAAGTAAAACTTTCAGATTGCCTCAACTTTCGGAAGGGAACCAGATTTTATTCCTTCGTCCTTTCCTTATTTTTTCCCCATTCTTTATAGTTGAAAAGAAAAACACAGTTGGGCGGCTGATAATTGGATGGATCTAGTAACAAAAGAAACTGTTTTTATTATTAAATGAAATGTATAAATCGACTTTTTAAACTGTTCAACGAGCAGTGTTTCGCTTAATTAGAAAGGAAAGGGGAAATAAACCAGTTAGCCAACCTCCTTCATCAGTATCCCATTGCCTGAACATTTAGCCCGCTAAACTGTGCTATTAAAGCTTTATATTTGCGTGACCTCCATTGTATTTTTATAATATCTATGCGGGTTATTTGCGTTGTTGCTGCGCTTGGCTGCGGCGGCTGCTGCGTGTGTTCTTGTATATATGTGTGTGTGCGTGTGCGTATGTGTCTATTTGTCTGTGTGAATATGGCATGGATGTGTTTGTGTTTGCGTAACCCTGGACTTAGCCGCCAAAAACGGCTGACAATGACCTTTGACATTTGCCACTGACGACTAAGTTGCATTGGTTTCCACACACGCCGCCGCCCCCTTTTCAATTCTTTTCTGCACACTCTTTCTACTTGTTTTACCATCTTTACCCTCATTACCCTCTTTACCCTCTCTTTGCCCTCTTTACCTTCTCTTTACCCTCCTTACCCTCTTTGCCTTCTCTTTACCCTTTTTACCCTCTTTCTTCTGCTTTCCTACTGCCTACTACCTGCTGCTACTGATTTTCCCTGCCTTAAGTTCTTGTGACTTTGGGCCTAGGTTTTGGGGGTTGCTGGTGCGAACATACATAATTAGCTTTGCCTCAAAAAGCCGGCCTTTAATTTCCATCAAATTGCCAAATGCGAAACACACTACCCCCGGAACAACAACAACAGCAACAGCAACAACGCCACCGCAACAATCATAACTAACTCATTAGCACGGAAAACTTTTCGCTTTCCCAACCCCCACCCCCTCGCATGGAATTCCTTTCTCCACTTTTGCCAGCTACCTTGTCTGCCTCTGTTTTTGAGGTCACAATTTGGGTTACCCTAGTGACAGAGAGAGAGACGACCCCGTGGGGGATGGCGGGGAGCAAGACGACGGCGGCGGCGGCTACGACGACTGGGAAATGGGTTTTTCGTTTTGCCATTTTATTGAGTTTGCCGTTGCCGCTTTGCCGCTAATTTCGAAACAGTTAGCAGCCACTTAGGCATTTGTTTTCGCCCGCTTTGACTCGTTTTTCTTGCCCCTCGCCCCTCTCGGTGGTGTTATTCTTGCCATTGCATTTTTTGACAGCTTTATGGAATGTGGCGTTAACTTGTTCGACAATTGGCAGTTGCACAGGGCCAAAAAATAGAAATGCTGTTCCCTGTCGGGGTTTTTTTCTGTTCACTTTAATAATTCAATTTGCCGGGGGAGAGGAAAACACTGTACACTTTTTGGCCATAAATATTGGATTTTAAAACGTTGAAGGATGGAGGGAAAGAAGGGAAAGGAGAGTTATTTCAAAAGTTATTTAAAAGTTTATGGGGAATCAACTGCCAAAACTAATGAGAGCCTGAAGTAAGCAGTGATTCACAAGTTATTATTGCTGCTGTATTTTATAATAGAATCAATAATTAATTAATTACCTGTATTAATTACCACTTTCTTTTAAATTTCAGGACATTGCCGCCTACATCAAGAAGGAGTTTGACAAAAAATACAATCCCACATGGCATTGCATTGTTGGCCGCAACTTTGGATCGTATGTGACACACGAGACGCGCCATTTCATCTACTTCTATTTGGGCCAGGTGGCCATTTTATTGTTTAAGAGCGGTTAAAGTATTGTCGAGTCGGATGAAGTGGTGGTGAGGAGGCTGTTGGAGCAGCAACAGCAACAACAACAACAGCAACAGCAACACGAAGAACATGAACACGAACACAGAGAGGAACAGCAGGTGGAAGAGCATGCTGCAATGCATCAAAATCAACAACAACAACAACAACAGCAACTCAACAACCAACAACAAACACAACAGTTACAGGATGCGGAAATGATGACCGATATGCCACAAGAGGAGCAGCAGCAGGACCAACAAAAACAGGCAGAATGTGCTGAAGATATGGAATTAGCCGATGATCAGGAGGATGTAGAACAAGAGGAGGGCCACCAGGGCGACGACGAGGGCGACGCGGACGACGAGGATGACGATGATGACGATGGCACCATCGTGGAGGATAGCGATGCCACCAGCTGCAGCAGTTGTCGTCGTGCCGGCATTGAGGAACAACAGGAGCTGGAACCAGACCAGCATCAGTCGTGGCTGTTGCCGCCGGTTTTGCCCAAGCCTGATGATGATAATATCGCCTAGATTGGTCCCTGCGTTCCAAGCACACACACACAACTCTTATCTTCTTGGGCGTGCATATGGAATGTTGGGGAATACCTTTTTTTTTGTTGGGGGTACTCCCAGCTCCAGTATGCCACGCTTAGAATCTCGTTAAACAGAAGAAAATACAAGGAAGTCCAAGATTTACATACATTTAAGCAACAGTCCCAATAAATGAACGATATAGAACACGCGCTGCATACACTGGAAACAACAAAGACAAGCTACCCAGCATGAACCAACGACGATCATCATCATTCCCCATCCTGTTTGCTCACGATTTACACGTTTGGTCAATCTCCCTAAAAACACTCACCCTGCAAACAAATTCGGTTGCATTTGCCGCGTCCCACAATATGCTACACTTTCTATTATCCTTATTATTTTCTTTTTTTTGGGACTACAAATGTATCAATGTGCTGGCGCTTGGTTAAAACCTTAACAACAAAAGCGTAATTAAACAATTGTTAACTAGAAATGAAAACGAAAACAAAAAACCCCATGTGTTGTGTATTTTTATTATTTATTTGCTTTATTTTAGGTATGCCCCCCTCCCCCCTAGATTTTTATGTTTTTTAAATTCGTTGGAGCTTAGCAGAGGCAAGAACCACAAAACACAGACACACACACACACGGACACATAGCACAGGCAACAACCACCACTACAACCGAGCGAGCAAAGTAAAGAAAAAAGAATGAAAAAAAAGTAAAAGTAAAAAAATTGTAAGGAAAACACACATATTTTTCTGTTGGATGGATTATTTATATGTGTATTGAACTCGCGCTCTCTCTCAACACGTGTAAACGTAAAGCAAGCTGAAACTAGCAGAAAAAGAAAATAGTATAATGTGAAATTTGCATACACACACATACACCACCCGTACACACACACTTCTAATATAGATACACAGAGAAAAACTACAAATTGGTGATCAATACGTTCTTCCTTCTTATCGGAATGTTTATTTCGCATATCAATGAGAGTGTTTCCTTGAACTTAGCCAAATTGTCGTATACTTGCCTTTTCCTCGTCTTATTTATATTTTCATAATTTATTTACAATTTATATTGATCATTACTTTGATATTTTAAGATTGTCAAAAAATCAATATATTTCTTGGATTTGTTCGTGCATACCTTTGAGCACCTTTAACTTTTTTTAAATCTCGGAATGGTATTTGCCATGTTATAGTATTTGAGTTAATGGGTTTGCCATGTCTTAAAATATTTAATATTGAAAAAATTTTGAGTAAACTTCAAGATATTTAAATACTTAAACAAGTAATGTTAAATACCTGAGATGGTTCAATTTTTGTTCTCTCTGTGTACTTATGCAATGCATTATTCATTGCTTTCGAGGAAACCAAAAATCGGTGTGTGCTGGACATGGATTTTACCACCCCCGCTTTCTTCACGCCTATCCTCACATTTTCTCGCATTTCCCCTTGATTGTTAACAACAATAATAAAACCAGAAAACTACAACAACAGCAAATTACAAAACATGCAAGCGTATATGTGTGTATGTGTATATGTATTGTCCATCCACAGCAGCAAAGTATGCAACAAGAACTTTTTGTAGAAACTGCAAGCAGTAAAAAACAATTGGAGAGAAAATAAAAAACCGAAAAGAAAATGGGAAAAAGCTTAAAAGAACAACAACCCAAAACAAGCAAAATATATAATTATCATCTTGTCGTTTATATACTAAATGTGTGCTATGTGTTTCTTCGAATCGGATTTATGTTATTCAAAAAACAAAAAAGACCGGAGGAAAACGTAAAAATAAAAGATTTTCAAGAGCAATGCAAATGAGAACAGAATCAAGAATCCGAATAAAACAAAAGTATATAAATATATATATATATTCATGCAAGAAATACAAATAAAGTAAACATTGGTGTAAATTAAGCAAAAGAAAACAAAAAAAACGAAGTAAAAATCTACTAAAAAAAGCTTAATACGTAATTTCCTAAAACAACAACAACCAACCAACCAACATTTACACTTCCACAACACACACGTATACACTAGTACGAACATTTACCGTTACTTTTCACGTACACACACACTGCACCTCTCTCTCTTTGGCGATTGCGTTTTAGATTATTGCTCGGCACGTTTTTTGCGTAGACACAAAACTATTTATGCTAACGGTAAGATACGAACCTCTCTCTCACACTCACACACACACCCTCACTCCCACTCACTTACGATAAACAAAAAAACGAAAAACAAAAAAAAAAAATCTACAAAAAGACACGAGGAACATATTTTTTTTGGTCTTAAAAAGCAAAGATGGCGAGTTTCTAACGGCAAAGACAAAGAAAAACACACACATGAGGACTTCTAATAAGTGTTTATATACAAATATATATATGTGTGTATATGTATATGTATATATATACATATGTATACAATATAAAAGAAAAAACAAACATAATTTTTTGTCATAATGCAAAATATTTGTGTGTAAAACCAATTTTTGATGTAACAGAAAACCAGAAAACCGAAAGACAGGACAAAACGAGAGCGATTCAAAGAGAAGAAGGCGAAAAAGAAGCTTCTGAGATTTTTCCCCCTTCGATCGATCCATTTCTTCATTTCTTTGGTAGTAACTTTAAAAACTCAAATCTTTTAGCTGCCATTTCTGTTGAGAAACCGAGAAAAATAATTTAAAAACAAACATATATACAAAACCTAGTTTAAAACTTAGTTTGTAAACCTCTCGATTCAATTTATTTGTCTATTCTACTATGTCTAACTCTAATTTACTCGTTACTGGAATTATTATTTTGTGTGCAAGAAACAAACATTACTTAAGTTTTTTTGTAAGAGATTAGTGAATTATGTGAGGTGGTGAAGCGTTAAAAAACAGGTGCAATAGCGCAACTGAAACGCTAAAATGTGGAGATATGGCGGCAATTTCAAGTAACAATACGAGTAAGAAATGAGAAGGCAAAAAAAAATATAAAAATAAAAAACAAAACCAAATGAGATCTTCAATGTGAAATAAAAGTACTTCTTTGAAACCCGGGCTGCGTTTCATTTCATATTTCGGTTGGGCGGGAAACTCTTTCAGCGAAAGTACGGTAAGTTTTCGATATTTTTGATTACTGTAAATAAAATACTTAAGAGATCATAATATTAAGGCTAACTAAAAATGAATCTGCTTAAAAATCGAATAAAAAAATGCAGCGCCTTAAAATGTTTTTTTTTTTAATACGAGTTCTATAATAACCAGAAAATATACACATACAGAATATAAATGTTTATAACATAATGAAATTAAACAATGGTTAAAATAATATTAAATATCAGCATGATGTATATCTAGTATATTTGGTACGGTCACACGCTGGTTTTTGCCCACTAAACGCACCACGGTCACATCCTAGTTGTGCAATATAGAAGTTCATAAACTCGCTGCTTTTTTTTTAATTGTTTAACTTACAACGACGCCCGGCGGTGCGACCGAGACAGCAGATAGCTTGTGGCAGCTCCAGCGTGCGAATATTAAGCCCAGTTATAATATATAGTCAGATTTAGCCCAGAGTCCATATATAACCCTCGATTTTCTGCGAAAATGTTGCGCACTCTGTCACGCGTTAGCGAATTGCCAATTATTGTTAAGCAACTGCAAAAAGTACGTAATCCCACGACAAATGTCATCCACTAACATTTTTAATTGTTGTCACTAATTTAACAACAACAAAAAACACACTACCATCTACGAATCCAACAACAACAACAACAATTTAAAATCAAAACAAAAAGCGAGCAATCACAATCAGCAGCAGCCACAACAACAGCAGCGGAAAGAGATATAACATCAACAACAACAACAACAATGGGATGCAACATTGCAGATATTCATCGTCGTTTTTCGGTTTATTCCAGAATGCAGCACAGGCTGGCGTTTCGAAAACCAATAACTATGCCACGGAAGCCACCGTCAAAGTTAATCGGGTGAGTAAATCAATCAACATGCATATATCCATAGAGATACGCGTTTAAAAAATACCAGAAAGGATTACATAATGCGCTTTCTGCCTTGAGAGATAGCAACTGTTAACTTGGCGGGCGTGCGTGTGTGTGAGCGGGTGCACAGGGTTGCATTTTTGCCGGTCAAGTTAATTTTCAAACGACAAGGTCACGCAGTCGGCGGCAACTAACGGAGATCGCGTCATGTTGTCTCCCCACCGTTTCTTTTTTTTTTGCGTGTCCGCCGCGTGACTGTTCACGCACAAAAAAAAAGCATAGAAGCCATTATCAGCAACGCGATCGGTGATTTCTCCTCTTTCTCTCCATCTCTCAGCTTGCCTCTCTGTTTACGTTAATTCTCACGCCATAAATGTGGCCATAAAACAATACACTGACCACAAATCAGCTGTTTCTACTCCGTTTCCATCATCTGTCTAGAGTAAAATCGTTTTTCCACCAAAAGCATTGTTAAAGAGTATTATTATTCGTTATTCTACGCCTGAGCTCGCCGTATTTCTCTTTCAAAGGCTTTCGTTTGAACTTTATCTAATACCAATCTCTTCTTGCCCCTTTTAGCCCTTCAAGCTGCATCGTTTGGATGAGGGACCCGCCACGGAAGTGAAACTGACCAAGGATGAGGCCCTCAAGTACTACACACAGATGCAAACGATCCGGAGACTGGAAACTGCAGCCGGCAATCTGTACAAGGAGAAGATCATCCGTGGCTTCTGTCACTTGTACTCCGGCCAGGAGGCCTGTGCCGTCGGCATGAAGGCGGCGATGCGGGATGTGGATAACATTATTTCGGCATACCGTGTCCACGGCTGGACCTACCTGATGGGCGTGTCATCGAACGGTGTCCTGGCCGAGTTAACCGGCGTCCAGGGCGGCTGTGCCCGCGGCAAGGGTGGCTCCATGCACATGTACTCACCGAATTTCTACGGCGGCAACGGCATCGTTGGTGCCCAAGTGCCTCTCGGCACTGGCGTGGGCCTGGCCTGCAAATACAAGGGCAATGGTGGCATGTGCCTGGCCCTGTACGGCGATGGTGCGGCCAACCAGGGACAAGTGTTCGAGGCCTACAACATGGCCTATCTGTGGAAGCTGCCAGTGATCTTTGTCTGCGAGAACAACAATTATGGTGCGAAGAGAAAGGAACGAGGGGGAATTCTTGATAAGTTGTACTAATTTTCTCTGATATTTTCTCCCACCGACAGCCATGGGCACCAGTACTGAGCGTGCGTCCTGCAACACGGACTACTACACACGCGGCGACGCCCTGCCCGGCATCTGGGTGGATGGCATGGATGTGCTGGCCGTGCGCAGCGCCACCGAATTCGCCATCAACTATGTGAACACCGTCGGTCCGCTGGTGATGGAGACGAACACATACCGCTACTCTGGCCACTCGATGTCCGATCCCGGCACCTCGTACCGCACGCGCGAGGAGATTCAGGAGGTGCGCCAGAAGCGTGACCCCATTACCTCCTTCAAGGAGCTGTGCATCGAGCTGGGCCTTCTGTCCGCCGATGAGGTCAAGGTGGGTGTTGATTTTCAACGATATCTTAACGTTATAATCTCTCGCTCTTTGCAATATTTGTATTTTAGGCCATCGATCTGAAGGTGCGCAAGGAGATCGACGAGGCCACCGCCTTCGCCAAGAGCGATGCCGAGCTGGGCGTGAGCCATCTCTGGACGGACGTGTACTCCAACTGTCTGGAGTCCAAGCTGCGCGGCACCATCTCCTACAACCTGGATCACATCCAGGAACGCAAGGGTGTCAACCACTAAGCGGCAGGCAAACGAATTAGATTCGGAAACTCATACAAAACCAACAACACCAACAATATAAAACAAGAGCCCCTACGCAAAGACAGACAAGCGACAGACAGACAGACACACAAAGACACACATACGCCAGACAGCAGACACCAGACACTTAGACACAAGCGAAATCTCTAGCTATTAAGCCGAATGTTGAAAAGGATGAGAAATAGAGGGATGTGGATGGTGAGGAGTATCCCCCGCGTAGACGACAACCGAACCCACAAAGACACCCAAGAAGCTTAGCTAACCGGAGCACAGTCCAACCACATTGTAGTGTAGCGCACCACATATGTAACTCACTTGGGGGAACTGCATTGGATATTATATTACGAACGTGTTCAATAATGGATAAAGCGAGGTGTAAATTGTTGAAAATATATAAATACCTAGAAAAATTAACAAGACACTTGTATTTCCTATTTTATTTCCAAGAGTTTCTGTAATTGTTAAAGGTATTTATAAGACTTAACCACATTAGTTGTTAATATTCTGCAAAATCTTTTGTAAATCTGCACTATTTGCCGTCTCTTTCTTTTTTATATTTAAACTTTCCATCTCTCTCTAGTTCACTTGCCTCAACTGTCGTTATTTATTAATTTAGCTTAGTTTAATACAAACTTCAATTGTTTCTTTATTACACATTGGAGTTGCTCATTCCGGTGTCCAGACGCAACGCGGTTTTAGGGACAATGCTGAAGACCCATCGCCTCCGTTCGTTGCTGAGGTGCAACGGAGTCCTTGCCGGCCAGGATTCTCGCCTCTCGTGGACCTTCTGGAGGCACAAATGCAGCTGCTTGACTCTGGAGAATGTAAGTGTTATAGCAACTGAGATAACCCCTAATAATTTACTCTTTTTCCCGATCCCCGGCAGACGTTTAAGTGCTATGACCTAGAGACGGGCCCCCCAATGGACGTGGAACTGTCCCGGGACGACGCCCTGGTCATGTACACTCAAATGTTGGAGTCGCGACGTTTCGAGATGATGGCCGACACCTACTACAAGCAACGACTGATCCGCGGCTTCTGTCACCTGTACATCGGCCAGGAGGCAGTGGCCGTGGGTATGAAGAGCTGTTTCCGCAAGCAGGACTCGCTAATAACGGCGTACCGCTGTCATGCCTGGACCTACCTAATGGGCGTACCGCTGTACGAAATTATGGCCGAGCTGCTTGGCTTCCGGACCGGCACGACCAGGGGCAAAGGTGGCTCCATGCACATGTTTACTGAGCATTTCTATGGCGGCAATGGGATCGTTGGTGCCCAGGTGCCCATCGGCACCGGCGTGGGATTGGCGCATAGCTATCGGAATGACGGCGGCGTCTGTTTCACCCTTTATGGCGACGGGGCGGCCAACCAGGGGCAGGTGTTCGAGTCCTACAACATGGCCAAGCTGTGGTGCCTGCCCGTCGTCTTTGTGTGCGAGAACAATCACTATGGCATGGGCACCAAGACGAGCCGGGCCTCCGCCATGACCGACTTCTACATGCGGGGCCAGTACATACCAGGACTTTGGGTCGACGGCAACCAGGTGCTGGCCGTCCGCAGTGCCACCCAGTTTGCGGTGGACTATGCCTCGAAGCACGGACCCATCGTGCTCGAGATGAGCACGTACCGGTATGTGGGCCATTCGATGTCCGACCCGGGCACATCGTATCGCTCCCGGGAGGAGATCCAGTCGGTGCGGGAGTCGCGGGATCCGATCACCAGCTTCCGACAGCAGATACTCGACTTGTGCCTGGCCTGCGAGGAGGAGCTAAAGGCGCTGGATGACAAGACCAAGAAGTATGTCGACGGCGAGTGCAGTCGAGCGCTAAAAGACAAGGAGGTGGACCTGGAGGAGCTCTATTCCGATGTCTATGCCAAGAACTTGGAGCCCAAGATCCGCAGCGTGTCCTTCTATAATCTGGATCACATCAAGCTCTCCGATGTGTGCATTGGCAAGCCCAAGAGGACTCCTGCCTGCGAGATTAACGAGCCCGAGCCTGAACCCAAGCCCAAGGAAAAGGCCAAGGCCCAGGAGAAGGGCAAGCCTGGAAAAGATGGCAAGCCGGCGGATACAAAACCAAAAGCCGACACCAAGACAGACAAACCCAGCAGCGGCGATAACAAGGCTAAGGCCGAGACCAAGGATGAACCCAAAAACCAGGAAAATTCTCCCAAGCCACCCACCGAGACCAAGGATGATCCCAAAAAGCTGGAAAATCCCCCCAAGCCACCCACCGATAAGGCGAATCCTGCTGGAAAACCGCCAGCGGGCGATGTGCCGGCCCCAACAAGTCCCAAGACCGCCCAAAAAAAGTAATAACTGCTTTCCAAATTGGGCCAAAGTGAAAGCTTTCTTTAGCCAAGTTTCAAACGCGTCAAAAATGAATAAGGAAATTAGGAAAGATATAAACAAATTACAGTCGCTGCCGAAAGTCAGTATGTCAAAATATTGTTTGTAATATAAATAAAAGCAAGAAAATGTTATTTTTTACTAAAACCGAATAAAAAAATATTTAAAGCCTTAGCTTATGTTCTTTTTTTTTGTCGCCCCAGAAAAAGGTTGCTGATAATAGGCATTGACTGTGTCTGGAAACATCTTTATTATTATATATATTATTTTGGAACAAATTAACTACAAAATAAAAGTATAAATCGTCTCTACATTCTTTAAGAAACCTTATTTTTTTAATACATATTTTTTAATTTTATATTTGCTTACATTTTACGTGTAGAAAATGTCAAATCGAAGGCTGTGTCGACTGTTAAAAGCTTCCTAACGTCAGTATAAAATTATGTCTCCTTGTATACACCGACAAAAAACATTGGTACTTAAAAAATAAATACAAATAAATATATGAGAAATAATATATATATTTTAAGTCTTGTAGAATTCTTGTTTACATTTTTATAAAGAGATTCTCCTGTATTTTTAACTAGTTAACTCTTAAATATTATTTTTTATAGAAGAAAACTCAATACTTTGGCGACCGTGAATTTTTATTATACTGCTGAGCTGATCATGATCACATACATATTATATATATATATATATTAATATTTTTTTACTGCCTTCAGAAAAATCCAGAGATATATATCTCTATAATATTTATTTATATTATAGATTTATCAAAGTCAGTAGATGGTTTTTCAGTTCATAAACAAACACCGCAGTCGGTTTCCGGTGAACTTCGCCTTACTCTAATTTATATATATATATATACATACATATATATATTTATTTACACATTTATATATATTTATTGACTTCAGAAAAATCCAGAGATATTTATCTCTATAATATATTAATATTATAGATTTATCAAAGCCAGTAGATGGTTTTCCGGTTCATAAACTAAACTGAACTTCGTCTCTCTGTACTTTAACTCCAGATGAACTTCATAATGAAATACAGACTTCTTTTTTTTTTGGTGTACTGAAAGCTCTAACAGCCACCTGTAAGAGGTCGCCCTCCCCGGTCTTGTCCGCTAATCGAGCGGATCGGCACAGATCTGGACGGAGCCCCGTCCATTTAGCATTTAACATTCGGTTAAATGGCGATCGTGGTGGGCCCGATGTGTGTGGCGAGGCGAGATGATTCTGCGGGGCCCACGCCCGTGTGCCGCTCATATCGCATATATCCCACGATCCGCCGAAGAGCCGTAGCCCACAGTGGCTTCAGTCTCCTCGCGATGCTCTGGCGTTGATCTTCGCCGATCCGAACCGATCCGATCCGAACCGATCTTCACGTGCATTCGCATCTCTCCTCTCTCTTTGTATTTATTTATTTATCGTGAGTGTGTGTGCTGTAATTAATTAAAAATATATTTATTTTTTTTATTATTTTATTTTAATGTGAAGTGAAAGATATAAAAGCGGCTACTGAAATATATGCCTTAAATAAACCTCATTAGACCTTGAATTTATTTGAATGTTTTAAGGAGCTCTCTAGATTTTAAAGTATTAAAATCAAATTCGCGTAAAAATTCAACAAAATAATTCAATAAACAATTGAACCCAGAATAAATAGTCAATTTAGGTGTCCATTTGGAAATATGAACTGAACATAACAAAGGAAAACAATTGTTACAATCAATTCACTCTTTTGACATAATAAATTGGTATATTAAGAGCCTTTATTTAAATGCTAAATAAATTTCATTTAAAGGATTGCCATGATTCCCTTTATGGTTTCATCGTTTTATTTTTATTGTATTAGAAAGGCCAACGGCAACTGTCAAGCAATTTTCCACAATTTTTATTTGTTTTCCTATTTGTTCTCCTGTTTCTATTTTATTGTTTGTGTTTTATTTTAGTGTTGTTTCTGTCGCTTTGTTTGGTTTCATGCTGGGACATACTTAGACCCACACTACATTTTTGGGTTGCTTGCTTTTTAAGTTTTTCTTTCTAATTTTTTGTGTTTGCGTGCAAAATATTCATTTGCTTATTTCTCATTTTGTTTGAAATTGTTGACATTTGTGATAGAGCAAACGAGGAAAAAACAAGGAAATAGCTGCAAAAATATGAAAAATTGTCAAATGCAAACTCATAAAATTATATAAATGTTTGAATATATTAATTAATACACAAAGGGCAAAATAAAAACCTAAAATAACAAAGAAGATGGACTGTAAATGATGGATATCCTGGCATGACCAAAAAATATAATTAAAGCTGAAACAACAATCAATATAAAGCAGAACGGCGATATTATTCCAGGTATGAATTGAATTTTAAATAATTAAAAATATTTCCTAATTTATGTGAATAACTGCTGAAAATACGTGAAAATTTTCTTTCATAAAATACATAAAATAATGAGAGACAGGTTGCAAGCCACTCTCCCTTATCAGTAGCTCTATATTTATATTAAGTTTACTTTACAAAATTATGGAGATACCAAACCAGTTAATGGAATTTTTATTTAATTTATATTTAACTCGATCTGAGTGTTCTCCATTTGATGTATTTATTTTCTGCCCGTCGTGATGTGAGAGACTCGCTTGGAGAGCTGATCAAATATACTCAAATATCAATTGAATTGCTTTTCTGCGCTCTTCAAGTGACACACTTGAGCAGACATCTTTCGAGTGATCATTCAGGAGCACCCGTACGTACGTGTGTCTATATAGACAGGTATATAGCGATGATCCAGGGCCAAGTCGAGTGGCACTTCGTTCAGTATTTCCGCTACATTTGCATAGTCGGCGGCTGCAGGGAATTAAGCGGGTAAGGTTGACTGGGACGGGGAGAATCCAAACCAAAATATTGACCAGCGATCATCAATTCAATTTCAATTTACATTCCACTTTAAATTTAAATGCCATCTCCAGAGGCGGCCCTAATGCGTGGCACATGTGATGAGAGGCTAAGGAGCGCACACATGGCGTATACTCAACGCCAATTGCCAGCCCAGCCAAGAGCCAGCGAGCTAATCCCGCATCTAATAAATATAATCAAAATTGCTCGCTTGGAGACGGGGCTCTCCAGTCGCCAATTGAATAATTGAACAATCTAACGCTGGCCGGGGTCGTCTTTTTTTACTTTTTCTCTTCTTAATCTTTTATTTTTCCCTTTTTTGTATTTCACTTTTGCTTGAAAGAGATCTATTCATGCGTTTTTTTGGCTGGGGTGAGATCTCTTTCTGCTCTGCTGAGGAGTGCTTCGGCTTGATCTTGGAATGTGGATCAAGGTGCAGATGGAGGCCCAGTTTATGCTGAATTAAGGGAATTTAAAAAGTGGGGAATGAGGAGCCCAAATTAAGAGGTAAAACCTAATTAATATGGACTGAACTTCTATTAAAAGGATTCGAGTGATAGTAACTATATTCGGGCTTTTGAAGTAATATCTAATTTTATATATAAACCTTAGCTCAAGGATAGCCTTTTATCAATCCTAAAACTCCAAATATATATTGTTTACAATATTCTAGTAAAGAAGAAATATTTAAAGAATTTAATTAAAAGGGTTTCCAGTGATTGTAACTATATTTGGGCTTTTGAAGTAATATCTAATTTTATATATAAACCTTAACTTAAGGATAGCCTTTTATCATAACTAAAACTCCAAATATTTATTGTTTACAATATTCTAGTAAAGAAGAAATATTTAAAGAATTTTACTATGGAAATATTGATTCAAAGAAATGTACAATATTTATTTAAAATCTACAATTAGTAAGCAAAGATTTTTCTATACTTTTGCTTTTGAAGTAATATCTAATTTTATATATAAACCTTAGCTTTGGGATAACTTTGTATCATTCCTACAACTCCAATTATTTATTGTTTACAATATTCTGGTAAAGAATAAATATTTTAAAGAATTTAATTATGGAACTATTGAGTCAGAGAAATGTACAATCTCTATTTAAAATCTACAATTTGTAAGCAAAGATTTGTTTAATCATTTTTTTTATCATTGATCGACACTGTCTCCTCCTCCTAGGAGAAGCTGGTGACCCGACCTTGAATCAAAATAGATTATTATGCGCAACATTTATATATATACACATGGCTATTTATTTATTTATTTATTTTTCTTTTTGTTGGTCGCGATCGCCGCACGTCACCAAGTTCGCCGAGCATTTGAAATATTTTTCCTGTGAATTTTCGGTCGCCATGCCGGACGCCTTTAACCCCTTGATGGCCTCCTCTTAACCCCCAGTCTGCCCGCCAAAAGAATGCAGCTGGTATCGAGCAGATTGAGATAAGATCACTGAATTCAAGTGGAAATGCATTTGCATTCGCATTCCTCGGCCAAGTGCAGCAGCGGCGGGCATTTAAATCAAATGAGGCGACCAGAAAATTGAAATTAAAATTGAATTGCTTGTGGCAAGGGGGATGGGGGAAAAATTAATAGTGAGTGAGATAAAATACTGAAAGTCATTTGCCGATGCATCTGTATTTGCATTTGTGTTTTTCGGGCCCAAAACCAACAATTTAAACGCTTGGAGGTCAAAATTCTGTGGCAAATATGAGTATTTTTTCACTCGTTCACTTGCCATAAATTTTATATGGATTTTTAATTTGAAATTTGGTCAGAGAAACTCATCTTGGGAAATCCATCTGGGCATAAACATTTGTATATAACGACCAAGGATATATTTAACCTTTTAATGGTTATTTTTAATGGCTTCCTGTACTTGTAATTACAGTAAAGTAGCTATAAATCCTTCAGAAATTTGTTGAAGCATTACTCATACAACCTGCAATAAATAAATATGTGAATAAACGTTGAGTTTTGAGTATTTATAATCAGAAAACAAACAAATAAAATATCCCATAATTTTAGATAATTATCACGCATCAAAACATACATCCCAGCCATGACCAAATTTTTCTTTTGGCTTTATTATACAAAGACGACGAATGCCTGACAATTAGTCAACCACATCAAGCAGGCAACGAAAACAAAATATAAAAACATTTGGGCCACATGTGAATAAAGCCATAAAAAGTGGATTAAATGCTACGAAAAATCTCAAGTGAAAAAATAGAAAATGGCAAATGGAAAATAGAAAATAGAAAACAGAAAACAGAAAACAGAAAATACAAAATACAGAACGAGAGGTGAAACTGCAATTGAGTGAATGACAATATTATTTATTTAATTTGTTGTGCTCGCATACGAAAATAGATGCCGAAATAACAGAGAGAGAGAGAGGTAGGCAAAAAGCCTAAGAAATGAAAACCAAATCACGAAAATCGAGAGGCGAACGTGACAAACAGATACAGATACAGATACAGAGATACACAATACCAGATACAAACTAATGATTCTAAGAACAACAGAGGAGTGACAAAACCAGCAACCGACGTCGCACGACTGACAGAAAATATCAAATCAAATGCATTCAGCTGCCAGGTGCAAACATGACAGCCAAATGGAAAAGGGGTGTGGAAAACGTGTTGGAAAAATCAGAGGCTGTTGTTTTTCTCTTTATGCGGTTTCCTTTTTTGTTTTTGGTGGAAAGTGGGAGGCATCCATTAGACGATGGACACACTGAATCAGCAGCCGTCTAATGACGAACCCCTCAACCAAAATAAACAGCACAATGTGCGAGGAAGTACCCAGAACCAACACACCTCTGACAGCTCAATGTCGCATGAATATTTATATATATATATATTCATGTATCGCTCATAATCGGAGCAGTTTAGGGAGAGCTTTATCCCGCCCAGCAACATCTAGAAAATGAGTCAATCAAATACTCTCTACAGGTAGCAAGGAAAGTAGAGAGATTATTAGAAACTTAAAGAAATCTTTGTCATGTGTGAATGACAGAAGAGAAATCTCATTTCCTTTTGAAATATATTTATTTTTCCAAGCCATTTCAGCGAAACTGTACTCATTATTTCCTAAATACGTAGTTAGGTGCATGGAAGCAATAGTCAATAAACAATGAATTCGATGGCGGAATAAATCAACAACAACTTGGCTCATAAACTTTTGTTATATTCATTCCTTTTTCTCTAAGTTTTCTTTTGGCAATAAGCTTTAAAAATTAATTACAAACATATAAGGGGGCAATACAAATAAAAAACAAATTTATCGAAAGAATTTAATGAGAAAATAAACATATTAAAGAAAATTATAGCTAAATGAACTCTATCGACTATATTCCTAGATGATTGAGGTTTCAGAAGGAGAGTGTGCCCAGAATAATTTCGGGAATGTTACAGAGATCTGGCATCTTTGGTTAATTAAGAATTTAGTATGACCTTGCTATATATGATATTTTCAAAAGGATTTTAAAAGTTTTTATATATTTATAGTTAAAAAAAATAAGAAGAGACTATTTTGATTTGTAAAAATAGTCTAAGAAAATACAAATTTCTTTCTGTGATCAGCATTTACCAGCGAAAGCATTAAAAAGTCCAGCGCATCACTTTCTATCTCAGTTTGAAACGCAACATTACACATTTTAGATGCCAATTTAAGGCCATGGGCTCTTTTGGCCATGCTCGTCACGTAATTTGCGTGAATATCGAATGGGCAGCGATAAAAACGCATCCAGTTAAATGCCAAAAATGGAAAATTGAAATGCAATAAAGCACTAAACGTTAAACATTAAATAATTGACATGTCCATGTCGCTTGCTGGGCAAACAAAGCGCATATTAAATTAAATGTTAACCGCCACGTTCCCTCCATCAGTTTGAGTTAGTACAGTGCAGTGAGTGTGTGGTGTGTGTGCCCAGTGCAAACATCACTCCACATATACACATACATGTGTAGATGTCCACGTTGGTCCACGGTCTCCAGTAGTCCTGCATACACTTGGAACAAAGTTGTATTAAAGCTAAAAGAAATTAGGCTTATCAGGTACTTTACTTAAGAGGTAATATACACCCAAAGTTTTATTTTAAATTTATTTTACATTCTTAATTTTTTTAAGCTAGAAATATATTTTTTAAATCCTCTTGGAAATGCCGTATATAGATGTGCATCATACTGGAAGCTACAACTCTGTTTTTCACAAATCTGGCATCACTGGAACATTATCAGAATTAATTCTGGTCACACTATCCTTCAATAACATGAAGCATTTATGAAATGTACAGTCAGAGCTGTATTTCAAAACCTATCTTACTGTTTTTTGATAGATCCAATCCATATTAAATTAAGAGCTTTCTTATTATTGATATTGATATTATTATACTATTTTATATTTCTCTGTGTGTACGTACTGTATGAACAAAAGTATATGTATATGCATTCAGATCAGATATCGGGCATAGCCATGTCGAGGCACGTGCGCGGCTTAAAAATTGAAATCAGAAACGAAAACGAAAAGCACATGTGCAAAATTTATGCACGTGACGCAGACGCACCATCTCCCGCCGTAAATGGGAGATACTAAAACGCAGCATTAATTGATTAATTATGCAAATTTAACTGTCATGCTGACAAAAATATCAAAACACTCTTTCCGCTTACCCTCCGTCCCAGAACGAATGGCAATTGTTTTAAACAACCCCAAAACCGAAATTACAGAAGGCAAACGGTTTGTTTTGATGACTGTTTCTGTAGGTTTTCTACTTATAATTAAATTAAATTTTCTTGTTTGTGAAATTAAATAAGAATAATTTTCTTAACGAAAATAAATTTCTCCTTTGATTAATTAGTTCTTTTATATTTTTCCCTTATTGATTTATAGTACAAAAATCTTTAAATTAATATTCAAATGAATTTGTTTTATTTTTAGCATCTTTTATACTCTCTTTATTATTCATTTCTTACTTGTAAGACATTTGTTTGCAGTAAAAACTATTAATAACTATTTAATGTTAAATTCTCGAAGCATTTTTCCAATCAAGAAAAGAACTCTATAACTATAGGGTCATTAATTTCTATTACCAAAAACATCTGTATGCCATAAATTCTCCTGCAACATTAGAGTACACGGCAATTTCTGTTACCAGAAAAGATAAAAAAAAAGTGAGCATAAAAAGCACACGAGCAAACAAATAAAATTCTGGCCATAAGCTATCAGACATTTAAACATAAGCAAACAGCGAGACACACTAATTAAGTGGCCAGCGGCGGACGTCGCGCACTGTACCGGGTCCACCAGTGCGTATACGTAATTAATTTCATTATAATCTCTTACGCATAATAAAACAAACATGGAAAAGGCATTCGGGCACACACACACGTGTACGAAAAAATGCTTTAACCTATCCAAAATGTTATACAAAATGGCATTGAAGTCTGCAATTAATTGTCACCGAACTCGCCTCGTTTCGTTTTTATATTTTCCTGGGATTAAAATTTCATAAAAATCGAGTAATACCTTGGCGAATTTCCCTGTTTAACTGACGCTAAAAATACTGGCGGGTGGCAAAAACAATTTTTAATTCTGTTTGCCTCCATCAACACCTTTTGGATCCCCCCATATAGCATGTATATTTTTCGATGAAAGCTTACAAATATTTGCAATTCGTGTTTATTATTTCTTTCGTCTTTTTCGCTTTTGCTGTTTCACCTCGACCATTTTTATGAGCTACATGGAAAATGTTTTGGTCCATTCGCCTGGCCGTTGTGCTGTATTGTTTATAAACAAAATGCCCAATTGACTGCCATCCAAATGATGGCTACATAATAATAATAGCAATTGCCATGGAAACAGGGCAGAAATCCCAGAAAATAATGTCAAAAAAGAAAAGTCGAGGAGAACAGCAGGTGAGTGACAATGGGATTCAAGCGAATTTAGATTCCTTTCATCAATCATATTTAGAGAGAAGAAATCGGTTTACCAGGAAATCTATATATTTCAGATAGGGGACATATATTTTATAAATGCATAAAAGTGTCTGATATTTATTGGCAAATATAGATAAGGTATATAATTAATGCAAAAATGATATGATTGAATAAACAATTGATGTTTTGTCTTTAATTATTTATTTGAAATGAACTTTATCTGCTTGGCAAATAAATAAGCTTTCAGCAATTAGAATTAACTAAATTTGAATAAATAAACAATTTTTTATATTTTTTAAAATTTAATTTACGATTCCTTTTCTACATAAAACCATACTAAGAATTTTTAGTATTTATGGTAATATTTATGCTTTAGGTTGATAATATTTATATATTAAATTAATAATAATAATTATATTAAAAGCAAAAAAGCCTTAATTTGTGATTCATTGCAATCAGGTTATTTAAACCCTTAAATTAATCTACGCTTGTTTTATTTAATGTCTTTATAATTTCTGACTTATTGCTTAGTTATGATTTGATTTTATTTAGACGGAAATCTTCCTTTTTTGTTGGTAACCAGCTCGATGCGATGATAAACGAAGCAACTTAAAATTGCCCCAAAAAATAAAGTCCATTAATAATCATCAGCGAGGGATGGAGAGGGGGAGAGAGGGCAGCAGGAACGCGGCAACCAGCTAGTGAATAAAATAATAATAAAAACCTTTTAGCATATCCAAGGCAATCCCCCGAGCTAATGAGGCGAGGATTCAACTTGGGGGATTCCCCCAGAATCGCCCATCGCCCGCCGCCTCCCATTTTTCCCCACACCACGCCCCCTTTTCTCACTGCTTTCAGCTTGAATAACAGACAACATTGTTGCCAGCTTGTTTCAGTATTTGTATTATTTTTTTGGTTCCCAACCGTGCCGCTTTTTTTGTTTTTCGGTTGCTGGCTGAGTGGAGCATGTGCAACAATGTTTTTATTTTGGCTGAGCTTATTTTTAGTTACTTTTTGTTGCCTTCGCTGAGCGAGAGAAATAACTTTCTAAATAAACGCAGCGCCAGTTAGCAACAATGGAGGCTACCAACAATAACACTCAGCACACACACACACACACTCACACTCACGCACACCCATATACACTTATATATAAACACTTTCCGCTTTCGCTGTCTGAGCATTTTCGTGACGCTTTTCCACGTATTTTTTTGGCCATCTCTTGAGGGTATGAAGTGTATATTGGCTTCTTGTGCGCAGGTAAAAAGAAGGCTTCTGTATTTAAAAAATAACCAGCAAGGTCCCCCTAATAATTATCCTAAAAGCTTGTCTAAGTAAAAAGGATTTTTAACTACAGAATAAAAATATAGTTTGTAGATAAAATAATGGAAAACTTGTAGGAAAACTAGGCTGTAAAATCAATAAAATAATAATTTATAAAGAAAGTAATTAATGTATATTATTAAAATCCCTGAAAACATATTGCCAAGAAATCTATGTGCCACAAAGGATAACTCCTAAGTCGTGCCACTGCCTACCGTGCCTCTACGCGTGGCAAAGTTTTCTCCTTGCAGCATTTTCATTTTATTGCCGCGCAGATTAGAGTTGCAAAATTGTTAAATTTTCATTCCAATTGCACGGCATCTGCTTCCGTTTTCCTGTTCCCTCCTCTGGTATTCATTTCTTTCAAGGAGACAAAAACGCCTCGAGTCCTGGGGCCAATTAATTGACAGCGAATAAAAGTGAGGGACAGAAGCAAGGACGATGGTAATGGTAAATAAATAAATGCTTGGTTAGCCGCCGACACTCGGCAACATGAATAATGGTGAATAATTGTGGAGAAAGAGGCAGCTAATCGAATTATGTTCATGATTTTTTGTAAATGCGTAAAATATAATGAAAATGATTAAATTAGGCCCGAGTTGGCAAATAAATAATTAAGCCACAAACTAATCCAAGGCCTTATTAGGAAACTTTTCCAGACAGTAAAGTAAAGTATTAAGTTATTGTAAATTGTTGTAAGCCCATTAAGAGGCAGCCTTTGTGACCAAAAAACTTGCCAAAATTCGTCTTTATTATTGAGTTACATGGCCTTTGGCAAAAGGCTACTTAAAATGTCTTTAATGAACTTAACCAGCAAAGATCCTTGAACATTAATTCTATTGAATGTATATTTTTAATTTGTAAGTGCTATGCTTTTATAACGAAGTCGCCGCTGGCCAATGGTCGTATTTAAATTAAAAGTTAACCATTTGGGCTTTTAGTTTGTTTACATTCACATTTAATACATTGTTTAATCGGCCTACGGCCACAGAAATAATCTACAATGAAAATGAATTAGGAGAAAATTAGAAAGGGAAATGCTTAAGAGCTTAGAAATCACAAATGTGAAATGGAAGTAACAATACTTTATATAAATTAAGTATCAATACTTGTCATGGAATTATAAAAGGCTTAACTAGTATATACAAAAATTATTTGAGACAAAAATTTGGCTTTAGTTTTAACAGATTTTTTATCAATATTTATACAAAATAAAATTCAATGTTGGTAACTTCAGAGCACAAAAATCAAAATTGGCCCTAAGTGAGTGGGAACTCAATTTTCCCCACATGGTTCAGTTAAAGTGGCTGAGTGGGGTTTGGGCATACAGCGAGTATAGCGGAGCTATATATATATATATATATATATTCCGGCGGAGTCGCAGCGGAACACTTGGCGACAAATTCTAAACGTTGTCGCCGTCGCCGAAGGCGCCGTCTAATTATGCAACGCCTTCTGCTGCGTCACGTGTTTCCCCCCCGACACACACACACACACACACACACACACACACCAAAGCCAGCTGCAGTGGCGGCGTTATAAAATTTAATTAATGCAAGGGAGGGGTAGTTAAAGGGGGGGAGTAGGGAATAAGCGGGGTTACGGACGGGGGCAGGCGCCAAGAAACGGGCTAAGCTCTCGCCGTGATGATGGTCCTAAAGGCTTTGTCTGCTCCTGTTGTTTTTGGGGCCAGGTGGAAGACGCAAGGTGAAAGGCATAGCTGCACTGAACAAAAAAAGGGGAAGCTGTGTAAGGTTTAAACAAGATTTGTGATTTTAAAAAACCTGCAAAATAAAAGTAAGCAAAGAACTGTATTATTTTGCTAAAGGTAAAGGTAAAGGTGTATTTTAAATTACTTTTTAAGTGAGTATGTATTTGAAATCATTAAAATAGCTTACCAAAAGTAAGCAATTAAATATTTTAAGGTTTTATTAATAGTAAATGTTCTGTTTACTTGCTGAGAATTATATTTTGTGGCATACTTTTGATGAGTGATTTAAAATCCGCAGCATTTTAAGGAGGCTGCATAACTTTAGTTTGTTGTTGGCTCCCCTGTCAGCTTTTTTCTCTATGTGCACAACCCCTTTAACGCTCCGGACAGCTGTAAAGTGCTTTGTTAATTAGCAAACTGGCGGAGAGCGGCAGAAACGGGAGCTGGAACAGGAGCTGCAGTTGCTGGAAGGCTGGAAGGAGCGAGGAGGGAGCAGGAGTCGCAGCTGCAGCCGCCTGCTGGCAATAATTTGCGCCCGCAAGTATGGAACACATTTTGCCACGGCATGCGTGTGTGCGAGTGGGTGAGAGTGTGAGTGTGCGAGTGTGCGAGTGTGCCAGTGCGCGCCTGCATTCTACTTCGCACACTATTTGTCAATGTCAGAAGGGATTCGCAGCTACTTCTGCCCCAGATCCTGCCACCCCCCCGCTCCACATGCCCCTAAATTTGACGCGAGCGTGTTGGCTGCCAACCTAACACCTTCAGCCTTATCTCGACGCTGTAATTGAGCCAAATGGCACTGGCGAAAACGTTCAGCATTCACCGAGCGGAAATCATTGCGAAAGTAAACCAAGCAGCCACAATACGCGTTCATTGGGATTTGCTTAATGCGCTGTAGTTTACTGAGGAGTGCTCCTGCATAGTGCAAATAAATAAATAATACTATCTAGTATAGTAGTATAATGGAAGATAATAGCCACATTCAATAGAAAATATTGTGTAGCTATGTAGAAAATATATATAAATTTACATATATAATTTAAAGATTAAAGCAACATTCAATTAATAATATTGTGTAGCTATAAATTTAGAAAGTATGTATTTGTTTCTGGTAAGAAGTTATATCGCGAAGCAGCTTTGATAGCTTAATATCTTGTAAAAATAATATTAATATCTAATACAAATTAATGTAATTTTACTAAATTATTACAATATTATATTTTATTTTTATTATATTATTATATTATATTATTTTTATATTCTTATATTATTTATATTTTATTTTAGTGATATGAAATCGAACACCTTTTATATGCAATCTAGATTTCAAGCTTAAAATAGAAAATATTAAATTCTTCAGGTAGATTTCCAAAAAATATTAATATTATTATTTATAATAACAATAAAAAAAGGTAATTTATAATAATAATAATATTTATTCTATGTATCAAGGTAAATGTTAAGTCTGCTTTTATTTAAACTGATAATAAATCATTTTAATTTATATTCCTCTGTAACAAACATAAATTGCTAGAGAAATATGCAATTTTTCAATAATTATTGCTCTCAATTAATAGCACCAGATTGTTAAGATATTTTCAAGTATACATCTAGATATATACTTATGTTTTTGCTGAGTGTATGGCCAAAGCAGCGTGAGCCACGTTGTCACGCCTCTATGGAATGGCCATTGGCTTGTTTTTCTTCCAGTTCAGCGGCATTCAACTCCGACCTTCCATCAATCGAACAGCGTTGCCCGGGGAGAGCACCCGGCCCCTCAGCAGCGACCTTGGCACCCCCCCAAAACCACCCACCTCTGAGCCCCGCTGACTGGCGCGTCGTTAATCGAGAGCCACGCTCAAAGCGCCGCTCATTTGGTTTTTGAGTGCCGTTGACGCGTTTTCTCCATCAATGTGGCTTGATTTTGTGGCAGCCACCGGAAAGGGGGCAAGGGGGCTGGGCTTCCCGCCCAAAGGGCTTTGGGGCTACAAGTGCCTTTTGGCATCCATCAATGATGCAACAACACAGGCTGGCCGACGCCAGAGAGCTCTCTGATTAGCCAGCGAATTTAAGAGGAAAAGTTGCACACTAAATCAGGGAATAGTGTAGAGGAAAAGCGGCCTCTAACATAATATTTTTGTTCACCTTATGATCTTTCCCAAATACCTTTGTTGAGTTACATTTTTCCAATTACCTTCCGGTATTTATATGCCGACATTTTCGCTCGCAGCTGGCTGGCAATAAAATAAAATCTGTCGTAAGCATTATATTCTCTTGCTAAATGTATATCACGTTAATATGCCACACACACACACACACACCAGCACGGGGTCGGGTGCTGTTGATAAGTGCGAGTGAGCGAGTGCGCCCTAAACTATGCAACACATTTCATTTGCATGTTTGTGCGACGCTCGACGCTCTTTCTTCTTTACTCTTTTTTTCCTCCCCCCACCCACCACTTCTTCTTCGCAGCCGGCCCTCTGATATGGCTGATATGGCCTGTCTGCACCCCGTGAAACCCCGGAGTCCGCCAAACAGCTGTGGTCAACACAATAGCAATTAGGATGACTGACCTTTATTATCTTTGCTTTTAAACGATTTTAATGGAAACATTCCATCAAATATTAACTTTTAACAATCTTTATTGTTATTATTATTGTGATGAAAACTAATAAACCATCTTTATTGTATTTTATTTATAATTTTTTATTTATCTATATAGTCTAGAGAGCTTTTATTATTATTATAATGACTGCAAGGCATATTTCTTTATTATCTTTTCTTTTAAACGAAAACTTTGGATTATATATGAACTTTTCTAAGACATATAACACTTGACTGTAACACACTGCTCTTTATTGTTATTATTATTGTGATTAAAACTAATAAACCATCTTCATTGTATTTTATTTATAATTTTATATTTATCTATATAGTCTAGAGACCTTTTTTTATTAATAACAATTTTTCTACTTCTTTTCTTAAGAGTGAAATCATAAGGTATCTTAATTTAAATCCAAAAAAACTCTTATAGATTATTATAGATTATAGATATTATGGATTATTACATCTAAATCAATTTAATTTTTCAAAACTCCAAGAAACAAGTAAAAATACAGACTTAAAGGGCAATATTTGTATATTCAAACAAAGATATTTCAGAGTTTAATATTTCAAAAGAATATTTGAGTTTTATAGTATAAAAAAAATTTTTTTTTCTGGGCCTAATATTTCGGTTGCAATTGTACAAAAAAGCATGTGGGCCGGTGGGCGTGGCAGGGAGGAAGATAGAGAGCAAAAGCGCAAAGCGCAGCGCGTTGTGAAATGCATGCGAATTTGCATAGAAAATAGACAGTTTGGAAAATTGCATTCCATGTTGATAACTTAAGGCCCCATGCAGTTGCCGCTTTTCCCCACTTTTCATGCACCTTGCACTCCCTTCCCTGCATCCCCCACCCCTCTCCGCATCTCCCTTAAACATTGCCAGCTGCAATTGAAAACGAGCTTGAAGCACGCAGCGCGTGTGCATAAATAACTTGTTTAAGTTTTATGGCAATGGACGTTGGTCTTCCCGCAGAATCTCATCACTCTTTATAAACTCTACACAGGGATAATATTTGGTTTATTGGTGATTTTTAAAAATAATAACGAATCACTAGAGCTTTGAGAAGAATCAGTTTATTGCATAACAAAAGACTATCTATATAATATAAATAAATAAATGCGTATGTGATGTTTTCAAAGCATAATACTTTTAATACAAATAAATGAAGAATGAAGATTATATATTTTGTTGTTGTAAAAATATAACAAAATTAATTACAAGCTTAATTCGAATCTAAAATAGTTTAAAATACAATGAAACCCCAGAGACTTCAGCAACCTTCTCAAATATGATTCTTTGATGTTAGCTAAGTAAGTAAAGTAAAAATATAAAAGAGGCTATATATAGCAGCACTAATCGCTTTGATTTTTCCCAAGTGTAGGCATGCTTGTCGCACGATTTATAAATGCTTGGCAGAGGACTTCGCATTGCACTCGGACCTGGTCACACCTTGAGCGAAATGCAATTTTGTGTGCCAAGCCAGGGCGTCATCAAAACGGAGAAGACACCGGGGAAGCACAGGGGGATGGTGCTCTGCGATATGGGGCTGCGCAGGGGGGCGGGGCACAAGCAAGTTGATGGGCTGTCAAGGCAATGCTGCACCTTGGCCTCAGTCCGGACAACTGGCATCCGCTTCCCAATCCATTCCTCCCCGGTTTCTTCCATCCCCGCCACCGCTCACCACAAGAGTCCGTCTGCGAGGAGACAGAACTTGAAAATCAAATGCAAAAATACCTGAGGGAAACTGTACTTGCATATTTTGTACCTGCAGTTTTCTACAGGGTATGCGGGGGCTAGCTGAGCAGGATTTCTATTTGAACCTGCAAGGAATTCTTTTACTTAAAGTCGAGCACCTTTATTTTTGTACAAAATATAGTTCAAATATAGTTAAAAATATAGTTAGAGTGGTTAAACTACTAAACCTTAACAATAAAACATTTATAAAACATTTAACAATATGTACTTCTGGCTAAACATATCAAGTTATTGTTTTTATTTTTTATTTAAGGCAATCCAAGGTAATATATCCTTCAGAGGGTAGCCATGTCTTGAAAGATCCTTGGGAGATTTGTCTTCTCTGCTTTTTTTTTGGTTTTATATTGCTTTAGTCTGGGTTCTCAATGCCACAAAGTCGGTATAGCGTAGTTTAGAGCACTTGTTGTTGTAGTTCAAAGTAAGAGAGGAGCTGCCGACCCCTTGCCTCCTCTACCCTCTCCCCGCCGTCTGAGCTGCGCTCCTGTTTGTTTTGCCACAAAGGCATCCCCGGCAGTGCAATGGATGCCTTGGCCGCTGACTCGGCGCTCGGACCTGGGTTTACCTGATGAAATGACTGGCTGACCGACTGACCGACTGACTGACTGACTGACTAACTGCCTGATTGACTGACTGACTGTCTGGCTGTCTGGCTGTCTGGCTTCCACCCTCTTCTCTGTCTGGTCTCTGAACAAACTGCAGGGCACACTGGGCACTAGTGACTGAGTGACTGAGGCCGCCCTGTCATGATGCTGTTGTAACTGTTTGACTTTATCTTGTTGCCGCTGCTGGTTCGGTGTAAACAAAATGCAGGCAGAGGGGGGCGAAGTCAAGGGGTGGGCACTGGAAAGGCAGCAAAGACAGCCAACGATAAACAAAACCCAAAAGCGTTGACTTGGCCCCCGTGGATTAATGCGGCCAGAAGCCTGGCTTGGAGAGTGAGCAGAAGGAACACTAAAAAACCTACTTGTTTTTAATGGCAACAATTAAATATTAGACAAAAGAATTAATAAAATATTTAATTGGCAAGGGAATCTACTTGGAATTGGTTTATTGTAAAAAGAAGTGTTACTATAAGTTCCTTAATTTATGCTGCTCTTTTCTGGCAGTGTCACCAACACTTTGGCTGCCTTTTTGTTGTCCTGTGGCACTCGTTCTCCTTTTGAGACTGGATTTCAATTTAAAGCTAATTTTAAATGTTGCTTAAATGCAACTTATTCTAATCAGGGAAACGCGGCCGCAGGCCCTCTCCCTGTTTTAACTCCCTGGCTTTTCTCTTTTTCCCCACTGCCACCGCCGCTGGTCTTTAAAGCCAACATTTTCCACATTTTCTTTGTAGTTGAGTTGCCAATTAGGAGCAAGGCACATTTTTTGCAGGTGCTGAGAAAATGGCACACAGCCACTTGACTTGCCCAGGCCTCTCCTTCTTCTGCCCGTTGTATTATTATCCTTGTTATTATTATTATTATTATTACTGTTGTTGTTGCTGCTGCTGCTGCTGTTGCTGCTGCTGCTGCTGTGCCCACTGAGCCACTCACTAATTATGCAAAGGGGTGTGGGGCTGTATAAGAATTTCTGTTGCATCTGGCCAAACTGAAATACTGCAAAAAAGTGGAACGCGAGCAGCGTTGGCAAAAGAATAATAAAAAAAAAACCAAAGGCAGTGGAAAATCCTGAGAATTCTTCTTCGCTTTTTTCGCACTTAACTGTCAACCGCGCACGTGTGTGTGTATCAGAGTGTGCTGCTGTGTGTGTGTGTGCTAATTTAGGCATCTTTTGTTGTGTGACAGCGAGCGAAAGAGATGGAGCCAGGGGTTTTCCCAGGATTAAGTCCATACAGGCTGAACACATATCCTGTAAGGTAAATGTACATCCTACGTATACGCAATATTCTCAGATATATATTTTTTTCAATAATTACCTGCTATATATAGCAATATAAAAATTAAGAAAATACTATTTAAAAGCATTAACTTTAATTAACTCTAATTTGTATATATTTCCCAAGTCTGGAATAATAATAAAAAAATATTACGTATACGTATCCTGTAAAGTGATGATCCCTTATAATTACGTATACGCAATATTCGCAGACATATTTTTTGTTATATAATTACCTGCTTCGTATAGCAATATATAATATTAGGAAAATAATATTTAAAAGCGTTAACTTTAATTAACTCTAATTTGTATATATCCTAAGTCTGGGTTAATAATATAAAAGAATTAAGTATACGTAATATAAAAAATAACAAAATAATTTTAAAAATTAAATATGCATATGAAACACTTATTATTTTGCTTAAATAACATTAAAAATACTGCAAAAATACCCTGTATAATTCTTAGCAGATATTTTGGGACCCAAAAAAAAATAATTCTGTTGCTTATCAAAAAGGAATGTGTATAGAAACCGTCGACAAAAAGAGTCAACAAAAAGGCTTTGTCTGCCTGCGACTTGCCACAGCAACAACAACAACAACTAAGCAAGGACCTCGTAAGGAGAAGAAGAGCCGACGTATTGTAAAATGCAAAAAAAAATAGGAAGAGTGGCTGCAATGAGCCCCGTTTTACTCTATTCCGTTCCACTCCGCGGAATTTTATCCGTATTCGGAGCTCTTTCCTCCCAGGCGCCGTTCATTCACTCATTCACTCAATTATTCAGTCAGCCAGCGAGTCGGGCATTCAGTCATTCATGCCCATTCATTCCCGCACTCATTCATCCATTTCTATATTCATTCATTGATAACTAAGGTGGGGGCTTCTTTGGCTGCGGGACCTGTGGCCTGGCCTTTATGTACAAGCGGCACTGTCAAAAATATAAAAATATTATGGGAAGTTCTTTGGGAGAAGATATATATATAGATATAGATTTTAAAGTAGTTGGATTTGTGGATACCTTACCTTGATTAATTAAGCTGATTTGGGGATTTTTATTATAAGAAAATAAATATATAATATATATGAATTTAATCTGTGGTGTTTTAGTGGTTAAAACCAATAATGTTATGAAATAATATAATACAATGAAAAGTTTTCCATTTTAAAAATATTAATTGTTTGTGGATTCTTTAAATTATTATTTTGTTTAAAATTATATATTTTTCTATATATATATATATATGAATTTAATCTGTAGTGTTTTAGTGGCTAAAACCAATAATATAAATAAAATATTCCTAAATCAAGGCCAAATTTTTTTTAGTTGGAATAACAATGAAAAGTTTTCCCTTTTTAAAGATATTAATTATTTGTGGGTTCTTTTAATGCTTATTTTGTTGAAAGATATATTTAATTGCTTATATTTATTTGTTTTTAAGCTCAATTAACTCTTAATACAATAAATCCGTTCCCTTATAGATTTTCCTGTGCACTGTCCTGTGTCCTGCGACCAGTTTTGTTTTATTTTTTCCCCTCCTCGAATGTCATCAGATGCGGCCAGGAAAATAGTGAAAACAAAAACATTTTAGTATTTTCCAACTTTTATGTTTGGGTTTCCTAGTTCGCTTAATGCATCGAATATCGTTTTTCGGTTTTGGCCCTATTTTGTTTTTTATTTTTTGTTTCTTGTTGCTCGCTCACGTACGTGCAATATTTGCGAATTTGGAGAGGACAAGGGCGTGGGACTTGACTGTGAATTTGCCACTTTTATTGTTTTTAAAACGCTTTCCAATTCCTTGCCTCGACTCTTGTCTATTTTCTCGATTTTTCTGCCCTCGCTGGCCCCGCTGCAATTGCAATTTCAGTTTTATTTTACGCGCAATTTGTCTGCCCCGTGTGGGTGGCTGGATGCTGCTGAAAAGCTGAAAGCGGCGGGGGAAGCCGAGAAGAAATCGACGAAAAATCGGAGGGACACTGTGGGTGTGGCTCGGCCAAAAACAGAGAAACAAAAGAAATAAACGAAAGCCCCGAAATTGAAAACCAAATAAATAAGTGAACTTTCTATGCGGGCCAAGGGGAGGCGGCGGGCGGCGGGCGATCGGACAAAATGTAATTCGAGGCAAATATCCGAGTGGCTGCAGAATCTGCAACAAACAGCTCGAGGAAGACAAAAGAAGGCTCCGCCGCTCCAGGCCAGGCTCCTTTCGGTGGCATCCCCCCCTCCCCATACATACATACATATATCCTATCTGTATCTGTCCGATTGTTTGGCCAATATCAACGCCAATCCCGGCCAGCCATAAATCATTCCCTGCCTGTCGGTGTCGGAGAAAATAGCAAGAGCAAAGACAAAGACAAAGACAAAGCCAAAGCCAAAGCCAAGGCAAAGGCTGCCATCGAATGATTAGCGAGCGAAATTATATCTTCTCCTTTTGTTTATCCTGTTTCATTGTTGTTTTGTGTTTTTTTTGGGTATTTTTGAACAGCAAATTTGTGCATTTTAATGGATAAATATTTGCGATTTCGACGATGTAAGCAAAGCGCAATATTGTATAACAATTACTTGAAAACGAAAAAGACTTTTTTATATCTAAAACTCTTTAAGTTACTAATTATTGATTTATATTAATAATAACGAAATTGGGTGTATTAAGAGTAGGAATTTTGCGAGTTTTTGGGTTGAATTTTTTGAGTTTTTGGGTTGTTATTAAATTTTATTATTGAAATTATTAAACATGTTTATTAACTGCTATATGTTTTAATAAGTAATTTCCTATAAAATTATTGTCCTAAGTGAAGCTCTATTTTAACTCTAGAATACATTTATACGGATTCCCTTGAGTATTGTAATTAAGTTCAGTTTTTCAAACTTTTATTTTTCTAATCTAATTCTTTGCTAAATTTATTTAATTAGCTTATTAACTGCTTTATGTTTTAATAAGTAATTTCCTATTAAATTATAGTCCCAAGTGAAGCTCTATTTTAACTCTAGGTCACATTTATACGGATCCCCTTGAGTTTTGTAATTAAGTTTAATTTTGTAAACTATTATTTTTCTTCTCTAATTCTCTGCTAAATTTATTTAGCATATTTATTTATTAACTGCTTTATCTTTTAATAAGTAAATTCCTATTAAATTATTTTCCCAATGAAGCTCTATTTTAACTCTGGGACACATATATACAGATCCCCTTGAGTATTGTCATTAAGTTTTTTTTTCTATTTATTATTATTTTATATTTATATTTATTTATTAATTTTTTGCCAAGAACTCTAATTCTCTGCTAAATTTAGCTAGTAGTCAAACTTTTATAAAAATACATACTTAGCTCTCTCGAATAACCTTTTGTAAATAGCTTTCTAATTATAGTTATAGTTACCATATTAATTCAATTTAATTCCGCCCTTAGATTATCATAGTCTCAAGTCAAAGGATTCCCCACTAAAGCCCTCCTTGTTCTCCCATATTTTTGCAGTGGGCGTGGCAGTGGGCGTCCGCGTGTGTGTCTGTGTGGCTGCTGACAAAAGTGCAATCGGAATTGGAATTGGAATTGGAATCGGAATCGGAGTGGAGCATCGAAATCGGGCGGAGGACACGCAACCGATACGCGGCGGCCAACTCAAGTGGCCAGGATAGCCGGCTAACAGCGAGGAGGAGCTGGCACTCGGAAGCGACGGAGAGGCGGAGTCCAGAGTCCCTAGTCCAGAATCCCGGGTCCAGAGTCCTGGCTACAGCGTCCAGGATTCAGTTGGCCGAAAGCAAAGAAAAAAGGACCCACGCCGCTGGCTTCCATGACAATGTCCTCGACGGCGGCGCAGTCCTCCGATGGAAACGAGGCTGTTGGCGAAATGTTTTCGGAAGCGGATACGGCGGAAGTGCGGCATGTTGTTCAACGCATTTTGGTGCCGTGCGTTTTTGTTATTGGACTATTGGGAAATTCAGTGAGCATTTATGTTTTGACGCGGTAAGTGCACTTGTATCCCCCACATGTCCTTACCCTTTCCCCGCGCCTCAGGCCCCTCTCTCTCTGTCCGTGTCCTTGCCCCCGTTCTGCGGCTGTTCGGTTATTGTTGCTGCTGGATTATGGCCCAACCGGATCGCCAATAGAGTGGGCGTGGCCTTTAGGCACTGTTATTTTATGCATTCTGGCACTGGGAACAAAATTTTATAGAAAATATTGTATTGTTGAATATTTAAATTGCAGCTAAATATCAATATTTAATTAATAAATCCATAAAATAATAAAAACCCTCTAAATTTAGTCCGAAAATATTGATAAAAATTGGTAAATCTATAGAAATAATATTTAAATATGGAGGAACATGAAAATACAGATTCTTTGAGGCAATTTTTAAAAATAAATGTAAATATAAATTCAGAAGAATATTTAAATTGGAGGTAAATATCAATATTTAATGAATATATCCATAAAATAGTGAGTTAATAGCAAAAAATCCTCTGAATCTATTAAGGAAATATTAATAAAATTAGCAAATCTATAGAAATTATATATAAATATGGAGGAAAATGAAAATACAAATTCTTGGAGGCAATTTTCAAAAATAAAGCTGTAAACTTATAGACATATTCAAAGAAAAAGCAATAAGTTCGATAAATATCAGACAACCAATATTGCGTAATTATTTACACTGAATAAAATTGTTCTTCTGGTTTTATTAAAACCATTTCTAAGCAGTCTATAATTTTAAATAATAATAATAATTTTAAATGCTTAATACACATTTTTTTTCCTGTGCACCCCCCTGTGGGTGTGTGCGTGTGTGTGTGAAACAGAAGCGGAATACGAAACTGAAGCGGCGAATGAAGCAGGTACGCAGCGCATTAAACACGGCATTTAATTGTTGCCGACGCCGCTGCACTTTAAAATCATTTCCACACCACCAACAATAACAACTACAACTACAACAGCCGCAATAAAAACAACAATAACAGCAATATTAACAATAACAACAATAAGAACAAACGTAATATGCACAGCAACAACAATGGGCGAAACAATAAGAGCCATTTTATGTGCCAAATGCAAAAAGCCTGGCATTTGTTGTTGTTGTTTACAGATAAGCAAACTGTGGCAAGAAAACCAAAAAAATACAACAACAGTGTATGTGTTTTTTATGTTTTTTTTTTTGGAAATATGCGACAGTTGCTAGGTCACCAGAAAGGGAATTACCCTATGGAAGAACGCAAGTTAATAATATAGAATATGAATAAGAATATTAAAAACTAATTAAAATAATAAAAAATATATTAACATAATTAAAAAAAATTAATTTATATGTGGGTTACACCTAAGTTTATGAATATTATTCATTTTATATTAATATATAAAAACAACACTCTAAAAAGAATTATCTAAGAAATCATTGGCTTTGAATAATTTTCAAATAATTCATGAGTTTACATTTTTTAAAGATTTTTAGTTTTTCAATATTAAATATTATATTAAATTAATAAATTTATATAAAAGTACTAAAATTTAGTTCAATTAAAAATGGTAAATTAATTAAATGAAATGTATATGCCAAAAAACAATGACAATAAAAAGAAAATGTCAGAAAAACAAGAAAACTGAAACCCCAGAACTAAAGCCATAAATAAATTCCTTAAGTAAACCATTCCTTTGATTTATAAAACTAATCTTTACATTTATTTTTTTTAATAATATATTTTTTCAATACCAAATTTCTCTATAATTAAAAAAAAAGGTTAAGAAGCCACCTGCCATGGCTGATAAAGAAATACTCGCCATTGCACTCTGACAGTTGAGTGTAATTAAATACGGTGTTGATGGTTTTTTAATTTAAGTTTTGTTTTTATTTTTTTTCCTGAGGAGAACACAGGGAAATTTAACTATCAGCACTGCCAGAGAGAGACAGAGAGAGAGACAGAGAGAGAGAAAACTAAATGTTAACAGTTAGTTTTTATTGTTCATCTTTTGGCTTTATGACTGTGCCGACATTTGTGCGCATTTTCGGAAAATGCCCTGCCCCAGGGAAATTCGCCGGCCTCACCGCCCTTGCCTTGCAGTGGCTTTCGGGCAATTTGCTATTTCAATTGCTGTTGCACTTGGCAGCACTTCGCATTGTCCACCGAAAATGGTTTGGCCTGATTTCCAAATGCGCATCGACGGTTGCTTTTTGGCCGCACCCAGAACATAGAGTGTGCCTGGAAGGACAATAAACACAAATCGCCTCTCCGTTCCCTTGGCCATTTTCAGGAAGCGCATGCGGTGCACCACAAACATATATCTCACGGCTCTGGCCATCACGGACATCGCCTACCTCACCTTCCAGCTGATCCTCTCCCTGCAGCACTACGACTATGTGAAGTATCACTGCGAGATCTACTGGCAGCTCTACGGCAGCTTCGTGTGGCTCTGCGACAGTTTTGGTAAGCAATTCATGGGAGATCCTTTGCAGTAGTCTTATATATATACCCATCATATTACTACTTTTGGAAATTACATTTTAAAAATTAAAGGGGAGAGGCAAGCACACATTTAGTTGCGTTGAAACAATGGCTTCGGGGGGGCAGAAAAATGCTGGGGCAGCAGTTGCAGGAATGGTGTGGATTCCATAAATTCCCCGGGCTTCCCAGCCAAAACCCCCCGCATTCCGGGATAGGGCCCATCAATTGGAATTGCACCTGCTGCTGCTACTGCTGCTGCTGCTGCTGCTGCTGCTGTTGCTGCTGCTGCTACTGCTGCTGCTGCTGCTGCTGTTGCTGCGCATCAATTTCATTGAGCTCTGCCAATTTACGAGGTATAGTTAGCAGCGCTTTCTGCGAAATGCCAGCGGTCAGCTGAGGCTCTCTGCCACACGATACTCTGGCTCCAGTTCATCCCCCCTTCTATTTTCCGGGGGTTTTCCCCTTGATTTCATCCCGCTTTCCGCCTTCCCCAGCGCGGCTCATCAGCGGAGCACGGACGTCAATCGTTTAGAGTGCGCAGCGTTTTGAATAAATTGACAGCCGGGCGGCGGACTGAATAATGGCCGTGGAGGCTGAAGCGGATTAATAGAGCAGCTGGGGGTTTTTATAATCCCAGCGCGCACACATATAAAAAATGAACCATTCAAGGGTATTATATTTGAGCAGCCAGTGCCCCAGAAAGGATAGGTATCCTATAACAAATGGAGGGACCCTCGTCTTGAAATTCAGTTTCTACTCATAGGAATTTAAGCTTAAACTTTGAAGAAGATTTTAGTGAAATGTATTTTTAAGTAAATTAAATATTCCTGTTTCAGAATCTATAGTATTATTTCAGAATATATATATTATTTCAGAATTATTATTATTTATTATTTAATTTATAAATATTTATGACAGGGATAGCTGGACATTGTAGAGCAGAAAAGCTGCATGTAATTTGTATTAAAAAGCTTCAAAAATGGTATAAGTTTAACTGAATTTCACAAGCATTTTGTGGTACTATTTTCTTCAAGTGCACCCCACTGATTGTGGATGTATTGTTCCCCCCGCACCCGTCTCAATTGCTTCCTCTGTTTCCCCCGACAGGTTACATCTCGATTTACATAGCCGTGTGCTTCACCATCGAGCGGTTCATAGCGATACGGTATCCGCTCAAGAGACAAACATTCTGCACCGAGTCGCTGGCCAAGAAGGTGATAGCAGGTGAGTGTCGGCGGCCCCCGGGGGGATTCCCAGCAGTGAGTAATGGAATTATGCACTGCCAATGGCTGTGGGTGGAATACCAAGAAAAATATCGAACATCAAAGGCTATCGAAGGAATAATATAATAATAAATATGGGAAACACATTGAATATATGTTCATGCTGACTAGAAATAAATTAAGTAATAATGCATATGGCATATATTTATTTATTTTTTTGTTCTTTACCATCTTCAGCGGTGGCCCTGTTCTGTTTGCTGTCCACACTCTCGACGGCATTCGAGCACACAATTAAGGTCGACTGGAGGCTGATTGATGGCGCCTACCAGCCCTGCAACCAAACGCTGGCCAATGTCTCGCCCACGCCCCCCTCGCCGACCGCCGCGCTGCCTCCTTTGGCGACGGCAGCGCTGCCCACGCCGGCGACCATCTGGCAGGAGCAGGAGCAGGAGCAGTCGCAGGACCTTGCCACGGAGTCGTCGACCGCCAAAAGCTCTAGACCGCTGCTGCTCGACCTGGGCAGTGGCAGCGGTGATGGAGAGCCAGGTGAGTGGGGGGGCCAAGTACCCAACAAAAAATTCCGGAGATATTCAAAAAGGAAACTAACATCTCCCCAGCGAAAGTTATATTAGTCCAAGTGATCCGGAAATTAAATCTCAGCAAAATATGTAAATAAGAAGTCCTTGAAAACTTACAAAAAATAAATTAAATTCTTATTTCAGTTTAATATATGCTTTCTTATTTGTAAAATATAAAAAGAGGCATTGAAAATGCATATAATACTTAAAATCAATCACTTTTTATTAACATCAGGGATTTGTTGGGACTTAATCCAGATCTAAACTCGCTTTGCTTTCTCCAAGTGTAACTCTTAACCGTCTTCGCCCCCAGAGAACATTCCACGACTTCGCCGCCACTGGCAGTCATCTGGATTTGTGACGCCGCCAACTCTGAGGAAAACGCTCCAGGAGCAGGATCGGGAGCTGGAAAATCGGGGGAAAATTGGACAGAAACGGGAGACGGAGCCGGAGTCGGAGACGGAGCCGGAGCAGGTCACCGAGAGTTTGCTACAGTTGTTACGTCGCAAACGGAGCACGGACCACAACATCACGGATGCATTCGCATTTAATGTAACGGAATACTGTCAAAATGTGAGTGCCACTGCTGGGGGAATCCCTCAGAGCTAAAAAAATGGCAGTGTTGGGCGGAAAACATGAGGGAGTCGCCGTGATATATGCGGCGATAACTTTAACTCATATCTGTGCTTTGAGTTTCGCGAGGGGTCCTTTATAACTGGGGGAAGCTCGGGAATGTGAGCGAATAAAATTAAACCGTGAGTTCCCTTTTAAGTCCTTTGGTCTTAGAAGCTTGGCGAAATGAAAAAAGCGGTGAGTTGTGACTTGCTAACTATTTGGGTTAAACTTGAGGGCCTTTAATTCTTTCCTTTCTTACCTAACTTATAAATATGCCTTGCTATTTCAGATGACTTTCTATAACCATGTAATATCGGAATTGGGCATGAATGAGCTATATGGAAATATTTGGAACGTGTTCACACTGCTGGTCTTTGTGGTGTTACCTCTACTGCTGCTGGTCACCTTCAATAGCTTCCTGATTCTCCTGGTACATCGCTCGAAGAGCCTGCGGGGGGACTTGACAAATGCAAGTAGTATTCGCCGAACAAAAGTGAGTTTAACCCATTAACCTTAGGATTAATCTATCATTTGAGATCTTTTATAAGGAAAACAAAGATATATTTGAACATACAGAAGTTGCACAAACAATAAACCAACAAACATTTAATAATTAAGTAGCAAGCAGCATACAAAAATATGCATTGTTGATTTTCCACATCATATATCTTTGTAGAATCTTATGAATAATATATATATATTTATAGTACACATAGGAGTTAGCCAAAAACATTGATATCATAAAACACCCATTGTAGGAAGTATTTATATATAAAAATATCTATTAAAAATATCTATAGCTTATAAAAATATGTAATATAGGACATAAAAAACCTATTTATAGACCCAAAAATACATATATTCTTAATAGCATATTTTGGCCAAAAATGGAATGACAGCCAAATGCCGTATATGGTCCGATTCGCCGTTAAATTCTTAAATTTTTAGAAATTAAATATGGGAAAAACAAAGAAAAAAAATTTTGGTCGATTTTTGAAAAAATGATAAGGGGTTACATCATTAAAATTGTCAAAAATTGTCAAAAAATTTATTTTTGTTAATTCCTAAATTTGAAATGCAGATTAATTAGTCAAATAAGAACTAACATAGAACTGCTTTCCGCACTTAAATTAAGGGTGTTTTGGCTGAGTTATGAATATTTTTAACTTTGGACATAAAAAACTGATTTATAGACCCAAAAATACATATATTCTTAACAGCATATTTTGGCCAAAAATGGATTGACAGTCAAATGGCGTTTTTATACGAATAGATCAAAATAATTCGATTGCTAAACCTCAAAAGTAGTAACAAGATTAACTAGACTTTCCAAGGAAACAAAAATAATCCCATTAGCTTTCGCTCTTCTTTATATTTTTCCTATTTGTATTTATTAGTAATACCATTTCCGTATTTATATTTAAAAATATCTATAGAATACAAATATAGGCCGTATAAATTAATTGAGCTTATAAAAATATAGATGGTATAAATATATCATATTAAGAAAATACAGATAGATCAAAAAAATTAACATCAAAAGTAGTAACAAGATAAACTAGACTTTCCAAGGCAACATTAATAATCCTATTAGCTCTCGCTCTTCTTTATATTTCTCCTATTTGTATTTATTACTAATACCACTTCCGTTTCCGGTTGCAGCGCAAGTCGAGCTCCGGCATTAAGGGCAGTGTGTCGCAGGAGAACCGCGTCACCATCACCCTGATTGCTGTGGTGCTAATGTTCATAGTGTGCCAGCTGCCGTGGGCCATTTACCTCATACTGAACACGTACATGCAGATACAGATTGGCACCCAGCTGGTGGCCGGAAACGTGTTCAATCTGCTGGCCGCCCTCAACGCGGCCTCCAACTTTTTCCTATACTGCGTGCTGTCCGACAAGTACCGGAAGACGGTCCGGGAACTGATCACCGGCTATCGCTATCGGCGCCGGCATGCCCGGAATAACACCAGCCTCTATGTCCCACACACCACCACCACCCTGAGCCACATCAACGGCGATCACGGGGGCAGCCACTACGGCGGAGCCGGAAGTCGTCGGTGTCGCAATAATAAGTCCCTGGTCACCGGTCGCCTGATAGCGTGAGACACGCGGTTCTTCTTTTTATGGGCTGAACTCCAGCTGGGAGCGTGAAAGGCCTCGAAATTGGGGCTACAACCCGTGGAGAAGCTAAAGGCTTTGCGGGCACGGCTTGTTACATCGAAAGTGATTATTACTTCATCTGATGTACGCCCAAGAACTCAAGAAGATATATTCTTAACTTACGCCTTGGAAAAGTATTTAACAGACAGCTTGACCCGGCCAGCAATTATTTAATTTTTGATTACAAGAAAGCCTTTTAAAGCTATTTAAAATCTCCCAGAATGATTGAGTTCAAGATGAATCATTGCGAATGCTGAAAAATAGCATTTTTTGCCTTTAAATTAAACAACAACAAATAAAGAAATTGTATATTTACCTTTGAAATTGAGAGTCAAGCTGTTTATAAATTTCTTAAGGATATTAATAATGTTTTTCCACTGTATCTATCGATATCTCTATGTATATCTCTCCACATATATATACTACATAACATACATTGTGCCATAATGTGATGATTATAGATTTATGCTAGTTAACCTAAACGTAATTGTTGTCCTAAGTACTAAACGCATCAAATCAAATACACAATACACAAACACAGTCTGTTTGCTATTTGGCCGTCCCACGGGGCGTATGAATAACGCACTAAAGCATATTAATTCGGTTGCCATTCCCCGGAGTGGCCACGTATCGGTAAATCGGGGAATAGTCCAGTTAACCGTCCTGCGGGACATTGCGGTCACTGCTGCACACACCGAACAGGACAAAGCCAAAGGAGCAAAGGAGGACCAACTGAAAGGAGGAACGAGGAAAGGATTTCTATGGAAAGCTCGAAGTACCCTATGTCCTTGTATAAAATACACTTTGTAGCATTTTGTAAAACCTAAAAAATGTAAAAGTTCAAGCAATTTCTGTAACTAAACGTAGTGTGTATTATTTATATAAAAACCATTAATGTAGAGGCTGTTTTCTTTTTGAAAGTCTAGTGAAAACCTTGTATATATGTGCAAAAATGTCTCATAAAGTAATGTTGTTTCTAATTCTTAGCAATCTTAGCTGTAAGTTCAAGTCACAGGCTTCAAAAGAGAAGCTTGAATAATAATAATATATATATCACTGATATTAATACACCCTTATAGTAGCTTTTTGATTTCCTTTATATATATTTATATGACTCGGAATCAGATGGTATTGGCTTCTATAACTTCCTTAGTTTCAAAACCAGCTAACCCTCTAACCCTCTCTAGAGGGTACTTTGGAAATAAATAGCACAAAACTAAAAGGTAATTGACTAAAAAAACTGGTGAACCTGCATGGGGATATAAGGTAGGCCCCCGCCTGTTCTTCTGATAATTGAAGTGTTGACAATGGCCGGCCTCTATCTGGGCATCTGCAATCTGAAATCTGTGCCATCTTCATTCTCCAGTTGCCTGTGAATCCGGCTAACCGATACCTAATTGAATGCGAGCCAAGTCCCAAAACCAGGTCCACTGTCAGCCTTTTTCCCTGTTTTTCCTAGTTGCAGCCGTGTTTTCCCCGGCCCCGTTTCCTGGCCAAATGCAATCGAACAGCTGCAGCAATGGCCTGCAACTACAGAGATCCGACTAAGCCGATAATTGAAGGTGCCGGCGTGGCCAGTGGGGACTGGAATCCTTGACCGTCCTCCGAATCCTCCCCGGCATAATTGGTTCGAGCATCGAATTAGTGATGCCTCCGATATGTGGCATTTCACAGAATGGGTGAATAAAACCGGGTAGTTATCGGTTCTTTTATATATATTTATTTAGTTTAATTAATGGAAATGCTAGACTTAATTCAGAGATGCTTCCTATAAGCTATTATTATTCAATTTATTAAAATAACAGGTGGCAAAATATCTATAATATCTATCAGTAATTGAACTTTAAGTATTCCTAGTTAAATTAAATTATACCAGAGGTAATATAGAATATTTAAATGATATTTGAGACTATCCTTTGATATCGACATCCTTGTCGCATCCCTAATTCAGACCAGGAGTCGGCCATCTATGCCGAATGCTAAAATACAAGTGAAAATCTTTTTCAAATGCCGGCAATAAATTTGTTTTCAGCAAACCCACATGTGGAGTGGGAAAACCTGCTGGAAAATGTGCAAAAGGGAAAGCCACTGCACACACACACACTCACACACACACACTCACACACACAGAGATACCGAAAGCCACACACAGTAACAAGCGTAATGGAGTAACAAACATTTGCGGTTTACTGCATTTCTATTTTGCCACAGATAGAAAACGCAGGGCCATAAACGCATTGGCGACTCTGATGGGCTAAGCCACGGCATCGCCGCTAAGAAACTGAGAAATTTGCAACTAACAAGCTCAACGGCAGCTCGTTATTAAATGTGAGGTAAGTGAGCAAACAAATTGGTTCCTATATTCTAAAATGAGACCAAAGAAATGCCTGTAAAATGGTAATCTATATATACAAAATGCTCATATATCCCTTAGAAGGAGATGGAATATTTTTAAATTAAATATGACATAAGGATACTGAGAAAAATCTGTGAGTTTGGTAAGAAAAAAGGTTGAAAGAGAGGTTCCAAATATAATAATTAAATAGGTAAGCATATGATAACTTTAAGCATATTATTCAACTTTAAAACTCTAAGCACTCCAGTTTAGAGCAAAGTTATTTCAACAGTTCAGTTTCAAGTACTATATATACTATAAAGTTAGTTTTATTTCTGGTTCTATACTCCCCCTCAAATTTTCTCTTCTATTTAATATCTTTTGAGCGCTGGATGAGTTTCTTTTATCGCATTATTCAGCCATCACAGGGGGACTAGATATAAACCAAAGCAAAAAAGAACCAAAAAAGTGTGTAGAAAATGGGGGAAATATTATGAAAGTGTAACAGCTGATTTCGCTGCCATTTTTACCATAGAGAGTGCATGAAAAATTACAAGTCAGCTCCACAATTGAAATATTTCCGCCTCAACGCACTGAAATGCGCAATCGAAAATAGTTATCTCTGGGCCACCCTCCTCCGTTTTGGTATTTGCCCAGAAATATGCAGCCGAACACGAGGCAGGGCGGGACGGGGCTGACAGAGGGCTGACAGGGGGGCGGGTGGACATGGCAGACGGATGTGGCAGCGACAAGGACAACAGCGATGTGGACACATATGTGCATTATGTGCGGCACTGCGTACAGGATAGCGGATACTGGATACTGGATACCAGATACTGGATAGTGGATACTGGATAGTGGATAGTGGATACTGGATAGTAGATAGTGTATAGTGTATAGTGGATAGTGGGCACCGATTCGGGTCCGAGAAATTTCCATATTTGATTGTTTTTGAACGCCTGCCGCAGGACGACAAAAAAGGCCAGCGCAAAAAGAGGAAAAACGGCCAACAAAACCAGTATAAAATACAGAGAATATATGTATATCTCGAAGAGCGGCGTCTGTTTATTGAATATGGCATATAAAAATCGCATGGGCGGCACTGGTTTTTTTTTTACATTTTTTTTGGAGGTCCTCCGATTGTCGATTCCGCATTCGGAATTGTGGAATGCGCAGGCATAACATTCTTTTGGGGCGCTCAGAGAAATGCATGCATTTATTTTCAGATATGGGTGTCGCCTTCCCCCACTCAAAACTGATAAATAAATTTAAGTAAAAGCAAAATAACCAGGCGAAAATACTGCATAAGTCCAGCAGGGAAGTCTGATTGCCCTAATTTTGTGAGGAAATATAGTTTATAACTTAGCAAGTAGATTGAAAAATAATTTATAATGTCTAAGGTTCCTTTTGGGTATTTTTTTGTATATATATAAAAGAGAGAATTCTTAAGAAACACGTAAAATATAAAGCAGATAATAAATTCCCTGTTTATAACCTGCTTAAAAATATTAACAAATTTATTTTGATCTCAGCACTTATTTAAAATAATATTTAGCATCTACTTTATATAAATTTAAGAAACTCTAAGAAGTTGGAATACAAAGTTATTTTTTGTGCATAAATAAGAATCATCTCAACATGTTATATTCAAGTTTAAGTTTTGACAACAAAGAAAGAGAGAAAAGAATTTAATTACACTCTTAATAAGAAATTCTTCGTTAAATTTACCTCTTAATCCTAAGATCTCAGCTTGGAGTATACCCCTCAAAAAATATGTGCTCAAATATGCAAAACATTTTCAGTGACACAAAACCGAAGCGAAATCGGGGCCACAAGAACGCAGGAAACAAAAGCAAAATAAACTTGCAAAAATAAACTGAATAAAAAAATTAAGCACTCATGACAAAGCGAAAGTCGGATTATTCCATAACAACGACAACGGCAACAATAACAACAATTGTAACAGCACCAAAAGAATAACATTATAAAGTATCATGGCAATTTTTTCCATGCAGAAAACTGCAACAGTGCCAGGCGGCAGACCAAAAGTTGTTGCAAAAAACAATTTTCGGATTCGGATTCGGATTCGGTTGTTCCTCGCTGATGGAGGATATATATATATATATATAGAGAGAGAAACAGAGATAAAGGGAATGCCAAAAATTAAACACCGAGCACGGATGATAAGAAAAAAGTACAATTTTTTCAGGGCCCTTTTTGGCCTTAAAATTAATATTTGTCGATTTCTCACTGAATTTATATTTAAGTAAGAATTTATTGAAAATAATCTATGCAAATTGACGCCAAGGGATGTAATTATATTGTCTATCCCATAAATAAATTCCCTTTATTTATTTTAAAATTATTTGTTTCTATTCCTTTTGTTTATTTGAAGTTATTCTTTTAGTTGTGCTCCTCCAGCTTGGAGGCCATAAAACTGGCTGAAAATTCAAACAAATACGCATATATGCCACATTTGGGCCTCGTAAAATTTTACGTAAATTGCCCATGTCAGAGGGAGATAGCAGGATCGAGTGCGAGCGAGATAGGGCGCACAAGATGGGGCCTTTAACCAAAGAAGGGGTTACATAAAAACGAGAGTAAAAACGGAGGGAGGCCAGGCTCAAAACATTTTGCGGCTGAAGGCAGTTAGCCAAATAAATGTACAACTAGATAAACAAGCTGCTCAAACTAGTTGCACACACACACACACACACACACTCATGAGAGGCCGCCAGTGTGTTTAGAAAGAGACAGCGGTGTGGCAGCCGGAAAGAGAAGGAGAGCCGAAAAACTGGCAAACCGTTTAATCATTGGAGCTGCTCTCCCTGGATGTTTGCCTTTTATTTTATAGTATTTGCCAATTTATTTATGTGCTGTGAGTATTTGAGTTTTAGATAGCTAATTTTCCTTTACAGTATTTATTTATATTATATTTAAATTTTTAATTAACCATTTATGGCAGCTATTCTTCTGTGATTTTAAAGACTTATTTTAGTCAGAAGAAGAAGTATTGAACATTGAATGAATATATCCTAAATGCAAGCTCTGACTATCTTCTAACTTGAGGTTAGTAGCTAGCCTCGGGTTAGTAGCTAGCCTCCGGTTAGTAGCTAGCCTCAGGTTAGTAGCTAGCCTCAGGTTAGTAGCCAACTTCTGTCATCAGTTTTAACTTGGTTTTTTGACTTGGCTAATTTTTGGTGCCCGTCTAGTCGGGGCTGGACCTTTGTGTTTTTTTATGCCATTTAATATTTTCAATTAACAATCTGCTGTGACTTCAGGGGAATAGCCAACCCTACTTAACCCTTAATAGCCACCACACACATGCCATGCACTCACACACAAACAAACACCCTTTTGCCACTAGTTTTGTTGTGTTTGTTTGGTGTTTTCTTATGTTTTGTGCCGAAAATTTGCTTAATTAAAAATAACAAGCAGGGCCAGCAGCAGGCCTTAACCTCCTGAATCCACGCCTTAACCCCCGACCCGCCGCTTAACCCACAACGGAGCCAAAAGTAGAAGCGGCAGAAGAATAACAACCGCAGAGCTACAAGCAAAACTTTGTTTAATGGTTAGTTAAGCGTTTAATTTGCACAAGGCTTTGGAGCTCATCATCCACTTTTACCCACACACATATAGAATGTATATGGAGTTAAGCCTTCGCCCCAAACACCCCGTGATGACTTTTTAAAAGCATCTGAGTCCCCATATGCCCAGGGTTGGGGGTTGTACTTGGTTGCTGCGGTGCTGCTACACATTCGTTCCCTTGAGCACTTGCTGCCTGATACATTTCCCCAATTTATAATTAATTTCTGGCTATATAGAGGCTTGCCTTTTTTCCTAATAAAAGTACACTTTAGTTATAGGAACCCAAATATAACTAACTCCCATTTAATTGCTGTATTTCGAGATGCCAGCGCTGATCAGCGCCGTCGATTGGCACTCTGTAAAACTTTTTGTTTGTCACGGGACCAGAGTCAAGTGTTTTTTTTTGTGGATTTTTTTTTTGTTCTGGGTGGCTTTCAGGGGTTAATGGCTTTTTGCTGAGTGCAGCCATGTTTGTGGGCAACGGCAAATGGCAGCTAAGCGGCTTAAAGTTGACGCACTAAAATAATTTCAGTGTTAATTTTGTTTGAAAAGCGCTCGCTCTCGCTCTTCGTTCAGCTTGACAGAATGTTTCGGCTAATGCCAATTAGTGGGAAATGTCCATGTCGCCGTTTTTGATTTTCCATTCAAATGAAATATAAAATAAAATAAGTCAAAAACATTTGCCGATTAGCGAGCCTGATTATCCGATTCCCTTTCATGTCCAAGTCACCAAAACACCGAAACACCGAAAGTCCCCGAAATGTTTTGACAAAGGCAAAAATGGTGCACTTTAAATAAGTTTCAGCGTTTAGTCATTATTCAATTAAAACTCACAGAAGCCCGGCTCTTTGCTTGTAATACCATTTTTCGCTGTAAACGCCCGCGGACCCACAATTTTATTGGCAAAAAGGGCAAAAGAGAGGATGGTGATGTTGAAAATGTGGCCAAGAGTCGATGGCTTATAATAAGTTAGATTATGGCAGAATATATAGAATATATAGGGCCTGCTGAAGGCAACGTTTCTAAGAAAAATAAATTTAGAATTATAGAAAGAATGCATCTCAATATATGTTAAATTTTTGTAAGGACAGGAAACTGCATAATTATTTATTAAGGATTTATTAAAGTGCTTCCTATTTGTTAAAATATATATGACTTCAGTTTAATTAGCATTTACTTAAAATATATTACTAATTGAGGTTCTTAAAGTGCTTCTTATTTGTTAAAAATATATATGATGATTTCAGTTTAATTGGCATTTTCTTAAAATAAAACTCAAGCCGTAGAATTTCCTAGGATAAGTCCCAGCACACCCGCTTATTTACAGGCCAGCGAGATGTCGGAAAGTCGGAAAGTCGGAAAGTCTGAGCTGTCATTGCGGACTCCGGGACAATGACATGGCCGGGCCGTGTTTGAATGGAGCTCTCACCGCCAAAAGACCGGCTCGGTCCGCTCTGGCAGGACAAGCTGATGCCAAGTTTCATACCTACCTACCCTGGGCAGGGGAACGCAAAATTTAACTTTTTAATTAAGGCGAGGCAATGGTTTTTATTTTGTTATTTGTTGTGCTTACCCTCGCAGCCAGTGCTGTGGTCCTGCCACAGGACAAAAGGCGGCCAGGAAGCGCAACAGGCAAACTTGACACATAAAACGAGAATAAAGAACAAAATGCGCAGGAAAAACAAGCACAATAATCATAAAAAACAAGCGACAGCGTCTGAGAATATGGGAAATCGACTCATTAAATACCTTAGTCAATTTATCTATTATTTTTAATGAGTCAGAATAACATAATCATATATATAAATATAAATAAAAGTATTAAAAGAGAATACCATTTATTTCTAAGGCTACAATATATAATTTTCTATAAATCAAATACTTAAGAAACCCCTTTAAAATTTAATAAATAATGTAAATGCATATTTTTTGAATAGAAGGATATCATAAACCTCTTGGAAAGTATCCTGGCTTCCAGGGTATGAACTGCGAACTTAAAACTGCGACAACAGAAAACAACTTCAAAGCGGCGACAGTTTAGTCTTTTCACTGTGTGTGTGTGTGTGTGGGGGTGTGCGTGCTGGTGTGGCAGCCATCTTGCGTCTGTTGTTGTGCTCAGCTGACAACAAGAGACAGGAGGCGGCAGGCGCTTTGTTTGTGCCTCAAAGGACACTTAACCTTGTCAGAGGCGCGACAACGGCAGAAACTTTGTCCTGCAGATCCGCGAATTGATGATATTTTAAAAGCAACACGCTGCCAGCGCCTTGTGCGCCACGGAAAACTGCAATTTTGTATTATTACAGGTGGCGAAATGTAAGGAAATTACAATCAAAAGTTCAAGTTATTAAATTCAAGTAATTCCTCAAAAAAAATAATATGTAAAATAATATTTCTCTTCAGTTTGTGTTTAGTTATTAGAATCATTTGAAAGTAAAAGAAATACAAAGGTAAGCGAGATTAAGACGTGACAAGACAAGCAAAACAAGACAAGACGTGGGCACAGCAACAAATGACGATCAGGCGGCAAAAAACTACACTGATCAAGAGGAATTTGAAAAATGATTACTTGCTTTACTATTATTTATTTATAAAAAAAATAAAATAAAGATCTCTTACATTGGCACATCGCCACCTAGTGGTAACCACGCTGATTGTTGGTAAGGCTCTTTCCGAATATAACTGTAAATGTAAGTTATCTCTTTTGGTTTTTGTTTTTGTTGTGATTTTCAAAAATGCATTATTATTATTATGTTTTTATTGTGATTTTCAAAGTTGTAACTATTTCTCTCAGTGTATCCTATCTCTTTGTTGTGGCTTACTCCCACGGTTTTATTTATTGTTTGTTTATCTAGCCACCTTAGGAGAGAGAGTGTGTGACTCTGTGTGAGAGGGATAGTGTAAGTCTTTGCTGTCTTTTTGTCGAAGAGACAGAGACAGAGAGAGAGAGAGAGTAGATAGTTCCAGAGAGAGTTTGAGATCAGAGAGAGAGACACAGAGAGAGAGAGATGAAGAGCGAGAGCGGGTGAAGCTGGCAGCGCAGAGACAAATAAATGGAACCATGTAAGTACGCAGTTGTCATTGTAATGCGATTGAGCTCATCAATATATAATAATATATTAATATATTAATTTAATAAATAATTATTAATATATTAATATATTAATATATATATTGTGGGTGACATAAAAAGTCACATGGACATATCTAATTCACTTTGTCTAGTTATGCTCAAATTTATGATAAACTGAAATTAAACAGGGCGTAAGACAGATGAAGGAACACATAATATAAATTGTTTAATAACTGCCATGCTTATCATCCGTTTTCAATTAAATTTGATTATTTATTTGATAGCTATATATATATTTATATATATATATATATATATAACTATATTTATCCTATGGGTAGCAGGTCTAAAAAGTATAACTAATATAAATTCTTGACTTATTTTTACCCGATTTATATTACTTTATATATTCTATTCTTGAAACCAAGAGAAAATTGGGAATTAATTTCATTGTTTCAACTAAAGAAATTACTTTATATATTAAAAAAACTCAATTAAGAATTGACATAGTTGCGTATACGCAATATGACTTAATGCTTGGCTTAGGTTATGTAAGCTGCTACGCTCGTCAAGCGTAATTGCAGTCTGTATATATGTACGTGTGAGTGTGCAGCTCGAATTACCAATTTATTTGACAAGCTTACAAATTGCAGCTAACCAAAAAAGCAAGGAAAGAAAAGGGATAAATAAAAATAAAGATAAGATAAAAAGATGGATTATATACGAGTATATTGATCGCTGCACATGTACATGCACTTGGTACACTAGTATTCGTGTGTCTGTGTGTCTGTGTTTTTGCCTTATTGACAGTTGATTTGCACTCTGATTGCACAAAAGGAAACCCAAAATCCGTACATTAATTAAACACTGAACTCGGCGTGTCTGTCGGTCCTCCTCCCTTCGGTCTGCCAGAGGAAGGCTGGGTGTTGACCGGGGGCCGGAGGAAGGTTAAGGATTGGCAGGGATACTATATGCTAGCACCGGAAGCCGTCGGCATGGATATAGCTAGCTTCTGCCCTGGCTGCTGGCGCTGCTCAGCTCAGCTCCTGATTTGGTTTCATCGGTTGCAGCTCGCCATTTTATGGCTGGTGCTATGCTCAATTCATCCTGGCTCAGGACCTTGGCTCAATCCCTTTACCAATGCTGCACTGCAAATAAATGAGGTTATAAAAATGTTTAAAAATTTACAGGAGTCTAGTAAGAAGTTAAATAAAATTCTTTATGAAAATAAACCCGTTTGAAGATTTAATTTAAATTATTTGGAACTAAAGGGAATTATTACATATTATATTATATTTAAGTACACATTTTTGTATTATTTCTTAATATATTATATTACTAATTAATAGTATTTAATATTAATACAAATATAAATATATTATATTACTTAATGTAATGCCAAAACGCTTTGCTATAAATTTCTGGAAAATCCGCAATATAGTCTTCAGTATACTTTAAACCCTGTAGGCTTCAAGGATCTTAATTTAGTGTTCTTCTTGCTGGTATTTGCACCCTTTTAGCCGGCTTGGGCTGCGACCCTTCTTGTTTGCACAACTCAAGCTGAGGTGTGGCTCCCTCTGCCCCTCCCTCTGGCAGTCGTGTCATGCAAATTTTATGAATACTCGTATCTATCTGCCAAAATGGGAAGTAGGCAAATAAGAGGAGCATTTCTCGGTCTCGGCCTTACGTCACACAGCACACAGAACTCATAGTGGGTAACTTTAAATTTAACTGACAGGCGGCAGCTGCTCTCCCCGGGCCCCATAGCCGCTGCCCTCACCCTTCTTCGGGCCGCCTTGTTTTGGCCATTTATCAAATGTTTTGCCTGCAGACGCGAGTCGCAAGTGTCGTTAATTATCCAGCGCGTGCATGTATTTGTGTTTGTTAGCGTTGTTTTTTTTATGTGTTCTTGTTATTCGTGTTTGTACATTTTATATTTTCGCCGTATCCTTGGCCGCATATTAATGCATGTTTATTTGCCAGGCCAGGCGCACTCAATTCATATTTATTATTATTTATGACCGCGCATTATAATTCATTTAGTTGGCGGCTCGGGGGGGCGGTGGGAACGACGGCCTCGTCAAGTTTTAGTTGGCCGCCCATGTGTGTGCGTGAGCGCCTGTACGTGTGCGTTTCTCCTTTAGTAATTAATTAAGTGCCCCTCTTCGGTAGCTAATTAAAATTTAAAGTACCCGCTTAATTGGTAGCATCAACAGCTGACGCTCCAGTGCATCCTCTCCCGCTGTATTACCTCTTTTTTACGGGTCGCTTTTTAATTCCCCGATTGCCATGAAATTAATTAAGATGCTTTCATATTTTCCTGAATTAAATAAGGTAAGGTAAGCCGCCGAGAGATATTTCCTTGTTTATTTTGAGTAAGTTTTTCACAAATAATTAGTTTTTTTAATTATCTCTAGACTAATAATTTATTTAAATTTACAGTGAAGTCAAATTGATATTTTTTCCAATTAAAAAAAGCTAATGCTTTATGATATATGTTTGTAGTCACATTTTAATCAAATATAATTAAATATTTATAAATTAAAAAAATGTTGTACCTCTTTGAAGCCTTATTAATTATTTATTATTAATTATTTTATTATTTATTTATTATTAATTAATAATAACAATAAGGAATTCCTCAAGCAAATACCTTATGGCCTAGACTTTCAGTGTTATTCGGATAAGAACAGAGGGAAAAGGTAACAAGCAAATTATTTTCTGGCATAGTATTCGGAACCCAAGTCTGGGATTAAGTCCGCTTGGAATATATCCGAAGGGAAAACAAACATTAGAATTAGTAAACAAGCCTCGTTCGCCTTTGTCTGGGCCAAGTGCAATGTGCAAGTGCAACCAATCAAAATTCCTGTTATAAAATCAAATTTTCATTGCCCTCCTCGGTGAGCATTTCCCCTAACATTTCATCCATTGCTGGGCATTTTGGGCACTTTTCGGTTGGGTTGCGCCGGGCTTCGGGCCAGTTCCGCTTTCTGATTCGGGTTTTTAGCACCCCTAAGCCGGGCAATGGGTTAGCGTTAACTGCAACTGGGCACAAAGGGCAGCAATTTTCGGGCCGCTTTCAGCTGTAGTTTCATCTTTTGTTTGTTTTACAATTCACACTCACATACCAGCCAAACGGGGGCGTGGCCGGGCCTGGCCTGGCCTCACCTCAAAGAGTTTTTCTGGCCTTGTGTTAGAATTTTTCCAATTTTTTCCACATTTCGCTAGCCAAGGGGGCGGTACTGGGGGAAAAAAGGAACCAAGACTTCAATGATTTGGTTTGTTGCATTCGCAATGATGGGGGACTTTAATGGGAAAGGAATCGAATTCGAGTTCTGTACAATCAAAGAAAATGTTTTTAAAATATTTAAGGTAATTCAGAAATATATTTTTTAAATTTATGCTAAGTAAGAAACAGACAAGCTGCTGTTTCTGAGGGATTCCTAGTATGTCTTATTTTTTAAGAGTATACCAGAAGTCACCCTTAGACAGACTGAAGCTCTGCCTTATTTTTTATGCACTTGGCGTTTAAAAACCATTTTTCAAAATATATTTCACCTTCGTTTTGTGTCCGTCCTAAGTGGGTCTAGTTCTTTTTTCCGGCTCTGGGATGATATTCATTCCAAACTCCAATAGAAGTGCAAAATTTGAAACAATAACTTTTACGCACGTCAGTGTAAACTCACATGGAAAATTTGCATTCCGCACACACACACACACACCTTACACACATAAATAAGGGGAAACGGGAAGGGGGGGGGAGGGGAGTGAACCCTCAAAGCAAAGTGAAAATGTGTTTGAGTTTGTTGTAACAAAAGAACAGAAAGGAGGCGCAAAAAAATAGCACAAAAATAAGGGGCAAACGCATGCGGAATATGCATGGGAAGTGGATTTTTATTTTTATTTTCCTTGTTTGCTATTTTTTTTTTTTTATGCCCGCCTCTCGCCAGTTTTGTGCCAATTTTGTTTAGCATTTTTATTAAAGCAATTTGGCTTTGTGTAATTTGCACTTCATTAGAAGCTTTGTCCAAATTGAAATTGCCCAAACGAAGTTAAAGTTTCGCCGGCGAGGGAGCGGAACTAATGAATAGTCACGGGTGTTAGCTACTCGTTATTGTATTACTTTTAATTTTTTATTCAGGTTAAAAAGAAATAAAGCCGAATAAAGCACAAAAAATTCTAATTAAATAGTTGGTAAGCTCTATTAAATGATATTTTTTTATCAATTTAATTTAGGATTATTTTGCCGTTGGAAAATAATAAATTTAGATGCAGGTTTGGTTCTTTGAACAATTTAAGTAACATGAGAAAAGCTCATGGAGTAAGTCTAGTGAAAATAAATCAATTCAAGGCTATCGGTAGGCTATTTTTCAGTGATTTTCCTGATTAAAATATTATAACATAAATTAAATTAAGAATACTTATAAGAGGAAACAATGATTAATTGTATGAATCATAGATTGAAAGCTCAGATCAGCAGTATTAAATAAAGCGACTAATCATCAATCATTAAACATATCAATAGTTGCCTCAATTTTTCCATCTTCACTGGATATTTGACTTTCCGGTGCAGTGACTTTCGTGTTTGAGTTGAATTTATGTGGCATGCACTTAAAGTGACTTTGTGGCTTCATTTATGAGCTGCTGCGGCGAAAGGGGGGTCGGGACGTGAATGGGCGGCTGGGTGCTGGCCGCAGTGACCATACAAAAGTCAGTTGCTGTTGCCTGATAATTTATAAACGGTCACAGGACCTGGGCCAAAAACGAAACGAGACCCGAAACCAAACCAAACCAGACCGACAAACCAAAGAGCCAGCCGGGCGAACTCACTGGAATGCAGTCTATTAGAAGCGCGTTAGACACACAAGCACACACGCACACACACACACTCTCCCCCATTTACACTAACACCTGCCACCCCCAAGAACATCACACACACACACACACACAGGTGCAGTCAATAAAAGTCCAAGTTCGAAAGGATGGAAATGTACGTGTGCTTGGGAGTGCGGTTGAAACAAGTTGATGATTAATGCAACTTGAATTGCAGACTTTGCTTTCAACTCCTAAGTCCAAAGACTAACCAGAATAAACTTCAGTCGAGTTTTACTTTTGCCAGCGAATAAAAACCCGCACTTGATACCCTCTAATTGGATATTTTCAGAGGATGTTCTTGGTTTAAACTCAAGATAAAATTAAATTAAGAATCATTAATAATAAGTAAGCGGATACTCCTCTATTTAATATCATAAATACCAGTTATAAGAATTGTAAAAAAGAGGCACATGACTTCCAAACAATCCTTGATTATCAAATAAGGAGCCAGCTATTTTCCAAGCATTTTCATTTCCTAATCGAAAAATAACTAACTTGCTGGGATTTCGAGTGCATCTATTGGCCATAAATTCGTTGGAGTTGGAGGATACTTAGCAAGCCATAATTGAATGCAGCCGGTGGCGTAATCAAATCCATGGCCGTCTCATCTCAGTGGGAGGCGCCGCCGAAAAGTTGTCTCCAAGAAGGGGAGCTTTCTCTGGGGAATTTCCAGGAGGGGTGTGGGCCCCACCTCTTTTGCGAAAAATGATTAATGCGATTTGAACTTTAAATTTACATTGTGTTCATGATATTTAGTTGAATTTATGAGCGCTGTTTGAGTTTGTAAATGAGTTGCTCATTTAATGTTTTAACAGGCTCCCCGCTGCCTGGCCATTTTCCCGCATCCCGCATCCCGCATCCCGCATCCTGGACAATGCGAAACTACATAAGTTGCCGGCTGCCGCAGCATGAAGCACAGATACCGATAGAGACGGCAATAGTGCACGGCGAAAGAGAGAGGGTCATAGGGTCAGGCTCGGAAGGGTTGGGGCTTAGCCGGACGGACTCTTGCCGCTGGCAGTGCGGAATTAATGATTGTATTTCATTTCAGTTGGGGCACAGCGGCTGCAAGCACTTATCAGTTGCTTAAACGGTCTCCTACTCGTCCTTTTCGTGTCTTCGGCAGATTTGCAGTCTCTGCCTTCAAGGATATCAAAAAGCAAGACAAGTTTCTTACACAGCTCATTAAGGGGCCGTAGTTAAAGCTTGCTTTATTTGATATATTTTCTCTTAGCTATACAGGTCAGTATATATTATTTTCATTTTAAGAAATTGAGAAATGGTTCAATTTAATTTGTAAAGATATTTATTTATATGTATAATAATGTTTATCGATTTTAAATTATTTATTAATACAATATTCAATATAATTAGCTTGTGTCTAAGTCAGAAAAGTAAAATTGTCAAATAAGAAGATGGAAATAACTGGAATTTATTATTTACTTATTTATTTTTTTATTTATATTTATTTATTTATTTTATATATTTCTTATATTTATTTATTTAATTTATATATCTTTTTTATTTATTTCACTTATTTATTTATTTTAGTTATTTATGTATAGTTTTTATTTATATTTATCATTTATTTATTTTACCATTCTATTTAACTTATTTATTTTATTTCTTTATTGTATTTATTCATTTATTTATTTTATTTATTTCATTTATTCACATTTCTTTAATGTGAATATAAAAATGTTATACACATTTTAATGCTATTTATTAATTTGAAAATATATTTAACTTGATTTAATTAATTTAATATTAATAACAGTATAAAAAGAATACCAATTCATTGCCAATAATATAATATGGACACATACATTTAGCATACACTTTAAATATTAAAGATATAAACCCCCAACTCTTAGTTGCCTTCCTGGTACCTAAATCTTGATACCCTTAAGCCTCCTAATATTCCCAAGTAACTCTAATACTCCACATATTCGTAATTATGATTATTCGAGTGCTCTCCTTAGTAACTGCAATGTACTGCGTTACGTATCCGCACCGTTGCCGCGCAATATGAGTGCCAGCCTCTCTTTTACATTTTAGTTTTGTCATAAAAGGCAGTAGGACTTGTGGCTGCCGACTGGTGACTACTGGGGGTGTCCATTAAATGTCCTTCGCAAATTCTCACTCTGTGTGTGTGTGTGTGTGTGGCCCAAAAAAACCCCTCAAGGATGCTAGCAATCTCAGTTTCGGGCAACGATTTCCCAGCTGCACACATTGCACATTTCCGCAAAAGGGGAGGGGCGGCTGCAGCAATGGGGGGTGTCATCATTTTAGGCTTCATTCTCCGCTTGTCTTTGACGGGAGGACATCGATAATTATCGCACTAAATGTGTCCTGTGGGAACTGAAAGGGCGAATCGAAGGACGAACGGACGAATGGACGGATGGGCGGCCAATGGGCCTGTGGCCAATGTTCTTTTGATTTCTGTCTTGTCTGGCTATCTCATTCTCCCCTTTCTGTCTGTGAAAAACAAGCAAATTTACAGGACACACAGAGGCCTGCATACATGTGCATAAATTCATTGTCACGAGGACAACGACGACGACGACGACGACAGCAGCATCACATGAATGAATGAATGAATGAATGAATGGAGGGACGCATCCTTGCCTCCGCACCTCTCTATCTCTTGCTCTTTCTCCTTCTGTGTGTTTTTGGGGCAGGTCCTGTGTGCTGGCCTCTAACATGTGTAGCCTGCTTTTAGGCTAAAAGCACACACACACACACAACACACACACACACACACGCGCGCGAACTAGCACACACCCACTCTGGAGCTGGCATAAATCTTTGGGACTTTTGTTTGATCGAACGCAAAAATAATGGCGCTTTGTTGTCCCGACTCCTGCGACTCCACCGAGTCCTCCTAGTGTCCTCCTGTGTGTGTCCTCCGTCCTACGTGCGTGTGTGTCACCATGTCCTAGTGCCTGGTCCCGGTCCTGGACCAGGTCCTGTGTGCTCTTGCCTTCATAAATTTTAGCCAGGCCAACTGAAAACGCAAAGAGAAATCATCAAGAAAATTGACCTTTTAGCTCACACTTCGGGGCCTGGGTCCTCAGGCCCGCCTAGGTCCTTGGCTTTAAGTCTCAGATGCTGCTAATGATACAAAGCGCCTTCCAGCCATCTCACTCCATCTACCCCAAATGATTGACTGACCAACTGACAGACTCGGCCAGTCCCTCGGTGCCCCTAGGGTCACCTGTACTTAAAGGGGTTGCGGGCACTTACAAGTTTTAAGGGGTCGAAGGCATGAGGGCAAATATGTAAATATATTTAAGTAATTTAATAAGTGACTTGGATATTGATTCTTTAAAAAAAGCCTTGTCTTGGATATATATACTGAACCATCTGATATATATAGACTTAAGACTTTGCCATATCATGCCTCTTGCATCCTTGTGCGCCTTACCCTAACACCATCTGGTTGCAGGCTAAGCCAAACCTCAACGGGTTAAGCCGCTCTGTCACTTAATTGCCAAAAGTTTGCGCCACTCGAAAGCTGTCGCCGTCACAGTGCCACCGCCCCCCCTCCATCCCCTTCATTAACCCACTGCTGCCCGTCATTATTTCTAGCTGCTTTCTTACTTCCATTATTCGGAGTTTTTGATGGGCCCTGCAGACGCGACACTTTTTATGGCCCTCGCACATTAGGCATTCGTCATTAAAGTTTATATCTCCCCGGCTCCCCGGCTCCACTGCCACTGCCACATCCTATCTATCTCGGCAGACTTCTAGGGATATATAAAATGACAATGATGGCTGAGCATAATGCCAACAATTAGGCTGAAAAATGTCTGCTCACGCACAAAGTGCGATGGCAAGGGCTGGGAGGGGATAATACGAGGGAGAGAATGACACTGGATACATTTTCCGAAAAATCAAAAGTTTGCAGTCTTACACAGGAAATAAAAAGTATAAGTTTTCTTATCAATGTACATATAAAAATCAAATGTTTTAAACCAGTAAAAGACGAAGAGGTGGCTCTTCCCTTAAGATACAAATTCTCAGCAGCTTATCTTTATTTTAAAGTAATTTAAATATCATAATCGAGTGAATATGTTTTCTGTCCTTCAAGGATCGTGAGCTGGTAAAGCTGAAACAGGATATCAAGGATTTTTGGCGCAGTGCGCTGTGTGTGTTTGCCTTGAACTAACTGACTGATGAAGCGTGTCCAGCATGTTCTTTTCTTGTTTATGGGTCGAATGGCCGTGTGTGTGTGTGTGTGTGTGCTTGTGCACTTTGAACAAATTAAAATTGCAAAAATCCCCTTTGCTGCACTTATGCATGAAATAAGAGTACAATGCCGGAATACAGAAGCTGCCGGCCATAACCGTAAAGCATCGGAGGCTGCTGCTACTGCTGTTGGTGCTGCTGGTGTTTTTGTGGCCACTGTATCTCATATCTTAATTGCCACAAAACCGACTTGGCTCGGCCTCTCCGTGTGTGTGTGTGTGTGTTGGCCAAAATGAAATACATAAAATGCATATTTTCCGACATTTTTATTACCTGCTCTCGATGCCTTGCTGTTGACAATTTCTTGGCCCATAACTCCGGGGCGCCATCAATAAATGGCCGAAAAGAAATCAATTGGCAAAAGTTAAATGTGGCCTAGAGCACTCTTCACACGGGCCCAGCTCAGCTCAGTTCTGGCCGGACTGTGCCTTTTGCCATATTGGCTAATTGATTGCCTTAAGGATTCCAATCGATTATCGTCGACTGCCCGGGGTTTATCGAATGAATTACAGCCGAGGTGTTTTTGGCCAACAATTTATGCACCTCTTAATTGATCGGATTTTGTCGTATTCATTTGGGTATTTATTCTATGACGACTCTTTGTATCGTAAAATTGTTCTAATGGCTTTTTATTCAATCAATTATGTTCGATTTCATATGCTTTAACTTGATTTTATTGGTTGTCTTTTTTTGTATTCATTTCTGAATTTCCTAGAATGAAAATTACCTAAAATTTCTTTTGTTTAATAATATTATATTCATAATAATAGTGTTTTTGTATTACAATACCAACAGTTATCCTGCCCCCAGGCTTCCAGCTGTCTTTTCTTCTGGTCCACAAAATTTTTGGCCAGCTTCTGTCGAAAGAGGCAAAATGCCTTCAGAACTAATTTGGCAGCAGAAGTCGAAACTTTTGAGCAGAAATATATTGCGTTGGAGCAAACTAACCGAAAAAGGACATTCGGAAGGCAACAAAAACCAGGGACAAGGAGCAGAAAACGAACGAATGGAAAGTCCTGCAAAAAGCCAAAGGGAACGGATAGATGGATGGATGAATGGATGTATGGCAAACAGCTTTTGGCTCATCATCTTTTGGCCGAAACGAAACGAAATGAATAACTTGGCCGGGGCTGCAAGGGGCCGAGAAATGAAGTGCAAATTAATCAACTATAAAATTAATTATTTCTTTGAAGCGAAATGCCATAGACAATATTTAACCCCCTCTGGCAAATTACCTCAAGTCGAGATTGAGGCTGGGAATCCTGGGACTCACTTACAAATACTTACATATAAATATATTTATATATATATCTAGGGAATTGAATGACAAACTCGAATGTTTAACCAATTGGCGGGAAATTTTGTGGCTGCGCTTCCGGTGCCGCTCTGGCGAGATCCCTCGGCCTGTCCCATTTAATTCGCATTCATTTCGCCTTTGTTGTCCTGCGGCTGGCTCGACACAATTAATTAGTTAATGTCCAATGCTTTGGTGTGAAATTTATTGCTATTTGCGCTCATCTATTTGATGAGAGCTGGCCGCAGCCTCAACTGTTGTTCTATTACCATTTTTGTACTCTGCAGGGTATCTTGGGGTAAGTTCTCTTCATGAAAAGACTTTCAATGTTCCTCAACTTCAGTAAATTATGGTAATATTTATATATTTACCTCACGTTTTTAATTATTTAAGTTGGTCACATGGCGTATACTTGATTTTCTCTATGTACATATAAGAGAAAATGGAGTATACATCAGGTAATCGTGGATTGGAATGGATTTTCTAATTAAATATTAGTTAATTTTCTTTCTTAAAGGGTATGTGCTTTACTGCCGCCTGTTGTTGTAATTGCCACACTTTAATCCTTTAAGTTGGTCACATGGCGTATACTTGATTTTGTGGGGGCACCTAAAGGATAAATTAAGTATACGTCAGGTGGCCGTCTTTGTAAAGGATATTCAAATTAAATATTAGTTAATTTTCTTCCTTAAAGGCTATGCACTGTGCTTGGCTGCCGATTGTTGTTGTAATTGTCACATTTTAATCCCTTAAGTTATTTACATGGCGTATACATGATTTTCTCGGGGCACCTATAAGTGAAAATGAAGCATACGTCAGGTGACCGTGTTTGGAATGAATTTCCTAATTAAATATTAATTAATTTCTTCCTTAAAGGGTATGCACTGTGCTTGGCCGCCTGCCGCCTGTTGTTGTAATTGCCACTAATTACTGGCCCAGCGATTGCCAATGGATTTTCCCCCGCATTTTCCACTCCCTTCGCCCTGCTCAACTTATGCAAATGCGTGGCTGTCTCTGTCGCTGTCCCTGTCCTTGTCGCTGCCTCTCCCTCTCTCTCTCTGTGAGCCTCTTGTATATAATTTACATAAACATCTAATTGCTGGCTGGCATTGTATTCGGTGCTGTTGCTGTTGTTGCCGTTGCCGTTGCTGTTGCTGTTGCTGTAATCATGCTTAATTGTTTTCGTTGGGCATTTCATGTTGAATGCTCATGATTGAAAGTTTGTGCTTTGGCGGTTTTCGTTGGCAGCAAAACCGCCGAGACCACTAAGCCCACACTCCTCGAACGGCCCTCGGAAAAGCCCCTCGAAGTGCCTTTAAGTGCTTAATGACACGTTTGCATTACTCAATTTCCCAGCGAGTTTCCCCAGCGCCCGTTTCCTTGGGCACAGCGCGAGTTATTTCCTGAATTCAATTAAGCAAACAGTCTCGAATTATGGCCATGAAGTGTGTAGTCCCTGAAACACTGCTCTATCCTACTTCATTTAAAATTAAATATTAAGTAAATACCTAGAGTAATGATAGAATAGAGTCAATTAACTGAGCTTATATTAATTTTTAAGACAGCTTTTTGGTATCTTGAATCGCTGTCGTTCAGGTTAACGAGGACCCACTGTGCAGCCATCGATAAGGGGGAATTATGCGGTGCAGATACTTGAGAGTGGCTGGGATACAATGTCTGACAATTACATCGGCAAGCAGGGCACGGCACAATAATGGTACAAATCGGAGCCGAGTCCAAGATCAACAGCTTCTGGGGGCTGGAAGCGGGCCAAATCAGTTAATTGATGTTGAAATCAGAAGAGGCCCTTGGCCCACAGCGCTGTGGCTCTGGCTTTGGCTGGCAAGTGGCCCTTCAATGGGCCATACTCGTGTTTGAGGTACTTAAAAGCTGATTTCAGTTAATGTTCAATACCAAATTTGAGTCTCAGACAGATTGAAGTTAAAGGTGAAGTGTTCAGGCTGGATAAATAAATGATTCTATTATTATTTAAATAGGTATTTCAGTTAGATTGATAAGAAATTTAAGAGTAAGAAAGGATATGTGTAGGTTAGGCTTAAAACTAGGAGAAGCCAAGGCCTAAACCCTTAACTCTGAAAGAGTTGAAGTCAGTTTATTGTAAAATCACAGTGTCACAGTGAGGAGATGTCCTTGAAGCAAAAGGTATTCAATTAAGGCAAAGCGATGGCGGAGATAAAGGATAAGGAGAAGTTGTAGGATCATACGTTTGGAAACTGTCAGGGTAATTCTAAGGCCATTAAGTTGGGGATTCCACCTCGGCAGCACCGCCACTCCACCACTCGATTTATTGTCCCAGTTTTCGGTGCTGGCACATTTGCATATCCTGCATATTTTTATGCACTCACCCTCCTTTGACATTCGAGAGCCGAGCCAAGGACTGAGGGTGAGTGGCTATAGATCAGTGCCAGATGCAGTTGCATTTGATATTTACCTTTTAATATTATTAATATTATGATTAAAGCAGGCATCTGCCGGGAGCAGCACATCTCGTATGCATTCAGCGACCTGGCATCCGCCAGCATCCTTCGCATCCTTCGCTCGCTGGCATCCTTTGGCAAAATGAGCTGACAGCTCGCCTAGCTGTCGGTGTGTGCGGTTGTGCCAGGTCCTGGCCTGACATTCATGCACTGATGCTGGAGCTGAGCCTGAAGCCGATGCTCCTGATGCCTCCTCGCACACTCGCAAATGAAGTTCTTGTGGATTGCAAAATGAAGTCCAAACTTGTGCGCTATTTTTGCCTTTGACAGCTGCTGTTTGTCGTTTTTGTTGCCGACTGGAATGGAATGCACTGGGGCCTCCTCCACTGCCAGCGGCAGCCTTGGTGTTTAATAATGAGCTTGGTAAATACTAACCAATTAATTGGCTAGCCCGCATCATTTTACCAGCGCCTTACTGAAACTGACAGCATCTCAAAATATTAAACGAATCAAGCTTCAAGTGAACGGAAAAATGTATAAAGCATCATAAACTCTTAATAATATTTATACAAGTAGCTGGGAGAATAACTATTAAGCTAATCGCGAAAATAATTCAGGACGGGGTTTTCCTTTGCCATTTTCCCGCCCCTCCTGGTTTTTCACTTGCCTTTGTTGCTATTGCCTGCGGCTGCCGAAGCCAAACAAAAAAGGAACTGCCATTGACAGGACATTTTTTGGATGTTAGAAATGGGGGGCGGGGCTACTTAGTGCCGCTGGCGCCTGTATAGTTTCCCCCCTCCACCCACAGCTCGCAGCTTATCCATTTTTCCCAGGATTTCCATTTTTGCCGCACGTAGACCGCCTACGCCAACGCCTCTTTAGTTTGCCGCGTGCCCAGCAGCAACAGCAACAGCAGCAGCAACATGGCATGGCGAGGCAGCCACATGCAACATCCACGGCAGCTACTTCCGACTGCCGCTGGTGTGTTCTTGTCACTTCATTCATGACATTTCAATTACATTAAAGAGTTTCCACGCACGCAGCGGCGGCAGCCGATTAAAATTCAGCGAAAAATATGTCTCCGAGCGAAATTCCCAACTTATTACGGGTAAAGCCCCCAGCCAGGATATCAAAGAGATTTCATTTCGTTTCACTTATTTTTATATAAACCAGTCGCTGTTTTATATAAATCTGTTTATTTTATTTCCCAGATGTATTATTTAAATATTAAAAAATACATATATGTAGTAAGTTGGAATATTATAGCATTTAAATAATATTTTAAATACTTGCTTAATCATTTTATGTGAATTAATTTATTTATATTGTATAACCTCCAGCAAGGATATCGCTTCAAAAAGATGTCATTTCGTTTCACTTATTTTTATATAAATCAGTAGCTGTTGTATATAACTCTGTTTATTTTATTTACCAGTTGTATTAATTAAATATTAAAAAATATATATATGTAATAAGTTTCAATATAATAGCTTTTAAAAAATATTTTAAATACTTGGCTAATAATTTCAGATGAATTAACTTATTTATATTATATAACCTCCAGCAAGGATATCGCTTCAAAGAGATTTCATTTCGTTTTACTTATTTTTACATAAACCAGTAGCTGTTTTTTTAATTTCTGTTTATTTTATTTACCAGTTGTATTAATTAAATATTAAAAAAATATATATATGTAATAAGTTTGAATATAATAGCTTTATATTATAAAACCTCCAGCAAGTATATAACTTCAAAGATATTTTATTTCATTTATTTTTATATAAACCAGTAGCTTTTTTATATTATTCTATTTAATTTGTCTACCATTTGTATAACTTAAATATTAATAAAAAAAATATATAATAAGTCTGTATATTATAGCTTGTAAATAATATTTAGCATACTTGCTTACTCATTTTTCTTATGAATTACTTATTTATATTATAAAACCTCCAGCAAGGATATCACTTCAAGGAGATTGCATTTCATTCGTTTTGACATAAACAAGTCTGTGTTTTATATAATTCTGTTCATTTTGCTTACGAAAAGTATTAATTAAATATTAATATAAATAAATATGTAATACTTTGTTTATTATTTTCATATGAATTACCTTAATTATATTATTTATAATAGATTTTAGAGACTGTTAGCCTTAGAATCGTGCAGCAACCTCTTGCTCTTTGATTTTGCAGCATTTCCGCCCTGGAGGGCTGTTGGGTTTTTAGCTTCCGCCTGCGTGCGCACTTTAGGTTGATGTCTTTTTCAAATTTGATTTGCAATTAAGGCAGTAATTTAGCTTTAACCGATATTAAGTGTTGGCCTTCCACTTAAACTGTCTGCTAACTTTGCCAACTTTGCGAGAGAGGAGCGGAGGCCTGGGCCCGGGTCTTCATTAAAACGGATTCGTGTAGTTGCTGCTGCTGCTGTCGATGTTGCTGCTGCTGCTGCGGGGTGAAAGGTGCGGGTGTCGCAGTACTCTAAGCACTCTTGCAACTGGCAAATGGCATTATTTTTGTTTGACAAGTCAAAGCGACGCGACATCGCGACTACTGCGACGACGACGACGACGGCCGCAAGAGCAAGAGCACTTCAAACTTGTCAGAGCATACTTCTAGGCGCGCCCAAGTGCGTGTGTGCCGCCCGCCCCCCCATCCCCCGCCCTCTCGCAGAGCCCCGCCCCCTTTGCCAGTTAGGCGGAAGCCGGACTAACGAGTCCCCGCCGGAGGCTGTAAAACCTAAGAGAAAGAACGACCGCCAGATAACCGGCATTTAGTTTCCTATAAAAAACAGTTCATACTTTTTCCTGATTCGGAAGATGGAAATTCATAGAGGAATTCTTTAGTGATCCTTAAAAAACTTCAGTTTCTGTCCCCTAAAAAAGTTCAAGTTATAAATATTCTTTCTGATCCTTTCTTTCAAACAAAGGTTTAAATTTAGGGGTTTTTTCTGAACTGATTGGACCTAAAACGATTTGAATATGGGATATTTGTGAACTATATGTAAGTCCTGGCCACAGGATTTGATGTATTTGAGGACAATATATAGCCTGGAAGCCAATGACTACAGCTTTTGTATGGCAAAACTGCAGTTTTAAGGCCATTCGACAACATACCGCCTGCCTTCGGCTCTCTTACTTACTTACGGCGCTCTCTTAAGTGGTGGGCGGAGAAACTCACCACGGGCAAGAGCTGCGCAAGCTCACCATGGCCGAAAGTCAGGAAAACTGAGAAGAGTTGGGGCTGCCCCCACAACAAAAGCCGAGCCCAATGAGCCAACACAGTAGCAACAAGAACAACTGGCGGCTCCTATTGACATTTTCACCTACTTTCGACCTGTCGCTTTCCCTTTGGCCGAAAGCTGAAAACTGAAGCCCGAAATGCGAGATGCGGAAAGCGAAAAGCGAAAGGCGAGCGGAATGCACTGTGGCAGCTTGACCAAGTCCCAGTTGCCTCGTTTACCCATTTCCCCCAATTTCCTCCATGAATTTTCCAAATCAGCTGGGCAAACGCCCGACTCGAGCGAGCCAGAAATGGGGTAAATGCCGACCCATGTTTATTTTCATTTAGTTTTTGCTCTATTTTATTTATTTAGTTTTCCTCTTTTTGCTGCAAATTTAATTACAGCCTGGAAAAGTGTCCGAAGTCGCTTAAGAAATTAACGAGCGACTAGTAAATGATTCTCCCTCGCTTCCCCTCCCAGAGGCAATAAAGTTACTGCCACAATGCCGAGGAGGACCTGTAAATGGCGCATAAATACCGAATCGAATGCGTTGGCCCATGCCCTGAAATGTCAACGGGGTACTTGTATTTTATAAGCTGATTGGAAGCTCACACTAAGGTTAGTAATAGCATTTAAACTAATTTAATAAAGCAAGCAATCAAAAGCAATTTTTTGAATATGAATTTTGCTATAAAAATATGGTTTTACCTACAAATAAAACATAGAGCATGAAAAATGCCAGCTTGAATAAACCTAATCATTAGTTAATGTACAAGAATAATGCAAAAATAAATACTCTTATATAGAAGTATTATATATATAGAGAAACGTAACCAAGTCTGAAAAGTCTGAAACATAAACAGATCGAGTTTGAAGGGTAAGTAGGCTCTTATCTATGCCTCTGCTTGGAAGGAAGTGAATATCCTGCAACAAACAACTCAATAAGATTCACGGTTGTCCAGTCCTGGGATTTCCCATTGTCCTCTTGGTCCTTTAGTCAGATGTGTGTGTGTGTGGGTGTGCAGCGGTCTATTAGCCACCCTCATTCATTTGAGATTCGCTGAGCGATTGGCGACGTGTAAACGATAATCAAGTAATTTCCATTATGCCGCGTACACGGGCCCGGGGAAGGGCTGGAAGCGTTACCGCTCAGGGGAGGAGCGGAGGAGCGGAGGAGCGGAGGTTGTGGAAAAGCTGTGGGGCCCAATAAAAGCCTCACTAAATTGCGATTGTCGCGACGACTGCGAGGGAGATACAAAATACATTACGCATACGCCCCGTGGCCCCAAACAAAAGCAAATCCAATTGCCAATTGTTGCGATAAAGCAAGCGGAGTCAAAGGAAATGTCGATGCTGCGAGGATTTCTTTCTCCTTTCTTGTTGTTGCTGCCGTTATTTGTCGTTATTGTTGTTGTTGTTTTTCACTATTTATTGGCAGTGGCATTTCATTGTCCTTGTCGCTGGTGGCTTGGCTTTTAGACAACTTTCTTTGCCCGCTCTCTTACTCTCTCTCTCCCTCTCTGTTTTGTGCTTTTAAGGCGCACGCGATAATGGCCAATGATGCATGTGAGTGTGTGTGTGTGTGTGTGTGTCAGCACTTTGCGACAACAATGCGACCGAAACACCGCCCCATTTATCCCCACACACACACACACACACACTGTCCCCCGGCCAGCACTTCTTCACACTGTAATGGCAACGGCGACGGAAACGGAAGCAACATACTTAGACGCTGGCTGAATAGGACACACGTATGGCTGCGGGTGTGAGCGAGAGGCCAGAGCAAGTGCGCGCGAGAGAGATAGAGTGATGGGTACTGGGGGGATTACTGGGAAAACTGGACTGCAACACTAAATGTGCGCGACCAGCGTAATTGTCAACACATTGCACTCGAAATAATTATATTAATTCTTCAGGGAGTCCAGCTGTGAGCCACATACAATGTTAGTTCTCAAATATATAATTAATACAAAATTTCAATTGAAAATCCTAGCTTTAAGTCTGAAGATATTAATAAATACAGGTGTCAGGACTGGGCAGTATATTTCAGGGAGTTTTATAATAATTTCCCATTACTATTTTCGCTCTGTGTAACTATATAAACGCAACAAGCGAAATGAAGTGAAGTGAAACGGTCATCGCGGATTAGCGTAAACGTAAAAAGTTCGCGTGTGTGTGTGTGTGCGAGTGAGTGTTAACAGTTAATTGTTTTGCGTGCGTGTCACATGTCCCTATCTACCAGCGCCCCCCTCCCCCTGTACAGCCTCAGAGCCTCACTGCCTCTTTGTGTCACCAAATTGTGTCATTAGCAGTCGCATAAAAAGCAAAATGGCCCGAACAGCTCATTGGCACGTTCCAAAACTCTCCATGAAGATGATGACATGGCCATCTTCTCCTTGGTTGGCTCCCATAATTTCTTAGTCTCTTTCTCTCAACTTTTTGCCAGGGTTTTATTTGCCAGCCATAAAGGCAACTTGCCCGGGTTTATAACCGCAGAACAAAAGTTAAAAATTTATAAATCTTCCCCTCGAAAGTGTAAACTGCAAGCTGGAAGCTGGCACTAACCAAAGACCATCCACATTATCATTCAAAATGTAAAAGTAATTCACACTAAATAATATAAGATGAAGTCAAAAGAAGTAGTTTCAAAAGCAAAGGCTATGGAAAATATAAAAGACAAACTAAACAAATATAACATCAGTTATCTAACTAAATATACAACTTGAAAATAAAAATAATAATAAATAAAGAAATATATAATCATCATAGGTTAGTGCTTAAAAAAGAATATGTAAGTAATAGTATAGATTAGTTCTTTATATTCGAGTATCCAAGTACAAGTGCTTAACTTCCATGGTTGCGATGGGAAATGAAAAGGATCTTAGGGCTATCGATTACCGATATCCTTTGAATGTTTAATGACTTGGTAAGGCCTTCGACTATGGCCTGAGGAACCATCGATGGTGGTTACGAAAAATCGATACCAACGTCGAACCTCTGATGCGATTGCCGGCTCTGGCAAAGCCCCATAAATGGCAACCATGGCCGAGTGCTGATATGACAGCTTCGGCCATTTTTTCTGAGCTGTTTACACTTGCAGCGAGCGGCTTCGCAATAGTTGTTGCAGCGCGTTGAGCTTACATTTTCCGCTTTTTGATGTGCCAATTTTGCGCCGAGAGGGGGGGGAGGGGCAAAAAATCGGCATATATATATTAATATGAAAAATAAAAAAACATGCGCCGAGCGGCAGCGAAACTAAATAAATAAATGTGCGCTCACACACACAATATGAAATCCACGCACACTCCCTTATGCCCACACACACACACACAGGCACACTCATGCATGCAAGTTTTATTTAAGAGTGCAAAAAGTAAAGCAATAAACACGCACACACTCTTCCAGACAGGGCCAACGGGGCGTATGTGTGTTATGCATGGAAATAAAAGTTTTCCATAATTTTGTATAAGAAAAGTTTTCTTGCGTTGTGTTCTCGCCATAGTTGCAAGTGCTTCCTGCCCGCCCCGCCCTTTTTTTGTTGCCTTTTTTTTTTCTCTGCCCTCCAAGGGGGCCAAAAGGGAAGAAAATGGGTGGGAAAACGGTGGGCGGAGGGCAGAACTGCTGGTGGTCTAGGCCCAAAGTGGCTACAAAACTTTTACGCTGCTTGTGAATTAATTAAAAGATGAACTGGGCAGGCCAACAAAAGACAAGAAAAAATGTCTAAGATAAAACTAAAAGGGAAGAGTGTGTGTAGTATATATAAAGTATATATAGTATAATGGCTATGGCACAAAGCAACACTGACTTTGGGGTTAACTGCTTAACTTGACATAAGCAGTCTGGCAAAGATAGAGCCACTATTTATTTAAACTAGGTAGAAATCCGTTTCGCCCTTAAAAATAGCAAAAGCTGTGACTGCTGGTATCTTGAATATTTTATTTAAAGGCCATTCAGTTGGCATTCATCTCGGCATGCAAGGGTTGTCCACTGTGATATAGTACATTTAATTTTAGTTTGTTTCATTATCCAATTTGAAGTACCACAAATTTTTCTTATGCATCCAATAAAACGGAGAAATACTACGGGCCAAATGAAGTGTATAAACGTGTAAATGAAATAATGGTTATATGCTCGAGTATTTCGGTAATCCGTGCTGGTTTTAGCCAGTGGTCTTCTGGGCCAATATGGCGATGTGGTACAGACATCTCTTGAGGTAATACGGATGGGTTCCTGTGAGCCTAACCAGATCATCAAAGCTCACGTAGTCCAAATAACGATTCTGTTGGAAATGGATGAAGAAATTATTACAAATATAATTTGTTATTTATATTATTTACTTATATGTAATGTTTAAACTATAAAATTAAAATTATGAGAATTCTATTGGGTTATCACTCACCTCGTTAACTTTGTTGTCGGCAAAATCGGAGGAGATGTCACTCAGGATTCGATCCTTCTTGTCTTCCCTGTTCTTATTGCCTTGGTTATCCTTGTGTAGCTTGTGTTCCTCGTTTTCCTTGTTCTCTTCAACTTCCTTGTATTCTTTGTTTTCTATGCCTTCTACTCTTTTAATGTCTTCTATGGTTTTATTGCCTTCTACGGCCCCTTGTTCATAGAAGCTTATTTTGACTGCTATGGATTCATTCCCTTTTAAATTGTCTTGATGTTGTATGTCTCCTTTGGCATACTTGTGTTCTATGTTATTTATATCTTCTGTGGGTTCTTCGTTCTTTTCTATGTCTTTCTTGTCTTCTTTATGATTTTCGTCATTTATATCTTCTTTGGCCTTGTCTTCTATTATGTTTTCTGTGTCTTTCATGCCTTTGATGTCTTCTTTCAAGTCCTTGTTTTCCTTTCCTACTGTGTCTACTTGGTCCTTGTCTTCAATGCCTTCTTTGTGTTCCTTATGTTCTATGTCTTCACTGTTCTCTATATCCTTTATGTCTTCCATATCCAGCAAATCTTCCAAGGCCCAGTAGACATCCTCGTCTTCGTTTGCTACCGGCTTGCCCACCATCTTACTGTGAATGCAGAGGTCTCGGGCCAGAACAGAGATGGTTTTCTTCAGAACTTTCGGTGGGATTTTGGTAAGATCGATTATTTCCTGGAAGGTCAGCAAGTGCTCGTTCTCCAGATCATGCAAAATCCGCATATACTGCTCCTTCATATCTTCCAGCTTAATATCACCGCCACTTATTTCGCTTTCCATTTTACTATCCACTATTTAGTATTCTAAAATCTTTTTCTGAGAATATAAAATATGTGAAAAATATTGTTGGTAAAAATGATTCGCTCCGAGTTGATGTTTCGATGTTTGCAGCTGAAGCTAGACTGGTTTACTGGGAATTCAGTAGTTAGAAAGGCGAGAGATCTGATGACAGATAGGTCAGGGATAGGCTAGATTTTCGAATTCAGTTTAGGATCTAGCCCATCTAGTGAGCCATGTCCAAAAGCCTTCAACTCATTCAGTTCATACAGCTCATTCCGAACATTCCTCTCGTCGAGTATAGGTCTCAGTATTAAATAACATTGTCTTTGTGGTTATTTAGGCATAAATTACTTGTGCCACTCTCTGAGGTTCTCCATTAAAAGAGACCTTTGGAGACCTAGTTTCCTGATCCCATTCCGAAATCCCCACAAAATCGGCTCAGCATCAAGGTGTGTGCATATGCATTCGGATGGATACAGCTTTGGTTGACTTTTTCGTGGGCGACACACGACGTGTGGCTAAATCCAATACGGACATGGCTAAAAGGCGGGGCGGGTGAGTAGTGCGGCTTAGGGGATGGCAGGGGCAGGGCATTGGGGTCGGTATGCAAATGGCCTGCAAGAGAGCAACAGCAACACAAATGCAATTTGTATAATTGACTGTGACTCTGGCTGGGACTGCAGCCCCGGCTGTCTGTGCGCCTTTTCGATTTGGATTGTATTTGGGTTGGTATATGTTTAAACAATTTGTGTAGCCCAGGCCCAGGCCCTGTTTTAACTTTTCTGTGTGTCCTGGGCCGGCCAGCATTTTAGTTCACGTGCGGTTTTTAGTTTCGGCCTGGCCAAGAAGAATGGGCTGCAGTTGAAGTCAGAGCTGGAGTGGGCCTGGAATTGGGGGTGCAACCACCATGAGTTGGTGTTGCCGGCTTTCTGGAATTTGTTTGCGGTTAAATGCAATTAAAAAGAGATTTACAAGCAGCTGCTCCTGCTACTCCTCACAAAAGTGTCGCAACACTGCTTAGCTCCACCAAAATGCAGAATCACTGAGGAGACCCAGCGAGAGAGAGGGAATACACACAGAGACAAAGACAGAGATAGAGACATTTAAATGCTAGCCTTCTTGTGTGCATTATGGTGGCCTTCAGTTGAAATAACTGAAATACTCACTCATACGAGTGTACACCCCACCGAGGAGTGGAAAAGAAAAAAACATATGCTTCGCCTCCTCGGATGCCGTTTCGGTTCATTTTTGGTTTATTTTGGCTTAGTTTTTGGCCACCCCACCGACCCCGACCTCGAGTCAGTTGCCAAAAACAAGGACCCTGTGCCGGAAGCCTTCGTCGACGGCCTGAATGGGCATTGAAGCTTGGGAATTAAGAATTATTGGCCCGGGGCCGGTGAGTTATGGGATTATTAATTGTTCAATTACTGTTGCCCAAAATCTATTATTTATGCCAGCAAAAGCTCAAGCTGATTCGACGAATGTCTTTAAGAGTGCGCCTTGAAATTTAAATAAGGATTGCTGACAAAATCTATCCCAAATGGCTTTATAAACTGGGAAGGTTTTTCTAGTTAAGTTCTAATTAAAATGCAATCCAGGTGGATTCATTATTTGAAAGCTTTAATTTATTATTGCCTTCAAACAATACACTTTGAAATTTATGCCCCAACTAATTGGTCATAAGTGAGTGATTTATTTGTGCCCCAAGAACACCGATAACTTCGGGATATCGCGAACGGGGCGGATGGCATTCAAATGAGGCTGCAAATTGGCCCGTTTGGTTTGGGCCAACACAGTTCCCATTAAAATTGACTTCAAGTTATTTACATAGCAATTAATAAATGCCATTACGGCCCAGCAGGCAGCCGGCAAACTGACGCAGCAGGATATTTTTTGTTCCTGTGGGGCAATATGGTAAAAATGGAGTCCTGGCCCCCCTCAAGATGGAAGCCAGGGAGAGAGAAAAAAAAGGTACATGTAAATATTTGGAAAAAGCACAAAGGCCAAAAGGGACAACAATGAGATGTAATGAAATAAAATGACAGCCGCCTCAAAGGAGGTCCAAAAGTAAAGGGCGGCGCGGGCGGCGAAGGCGGCGAAGGATCAGCCAAGAAGATATATCGCATAAATTATAAATGCAAACAATAAAGTATTTCCTTCTTGTCAACCAAGACGACACAAATTAAAAAGATATACATGCACAGCAGCGGGTAAATTAATGGCAGAGTTTGAATTCAAATTAGTTGTATTTGGAACAATTCTTAATTCGCTTAATGTATTTAATATAAGAAGAATATAATGTGGAAGAATATAATGTGGAAGAATATAAAGTAGTAGTATATAAAGTAGTAGTATATATTGTATTTAACATAATGTATTTAATATAAGAAGAATATAATGTGGAAGAATATAATATTGAAGAATATATTGTGGAAGAATATAATGTAGAAGAATATAATGTAGAAGATTAAATTGTAGAAGAATTTAAAGAAGTAGTATATATTGTATTTAATATAATGTATTTAATATAAGAAAAATATAATGTAGAAGAATATAATATAGAAGATTATAATGTGGAAGAATATAATGTATTTAGTATAATGTATTCAATATAAAAATAATATAAAGAGGTTTCTGAATAGACCCACCTTAATGGGAATTTTAGAATTTATTAAGTATTGGTTTGGCTTCATAGATACATAATTGAATTGGATTTCTTATAGTTAAGATTATTGATAAATTTGTCGATTTAAGTTAGTAGCTTTCTGATATTCCTAGCATTGTCTTTATCTTTGTGACTTTAAGATACAAGTATATATAACATGTATTGTTTTAAATAAATATCTAAACTTGAACTTAAGAGCTAATGTCTTAGCCACAACTGTGGCCTTAAGTTCATGTCCAGAGTACCGATGTTTGGCTTTCATCTTTCCTCTCTCCAGAGATACTAAGATACGTTTGCCAGCGTCCTCGGGCGACAGGGAGCTGCCAATTAATGTGGATACTCCTCCGTCCAAGGGCGGCTGTTCGGTGGGCGTGGCAGCCAAGGACGTGATGTGCGACAATCGCCTGCCGCCCGCCGCCCGCCGCCCATTTGGTTTTTTGCAATTTTCCAAATTACATTTGGAAATTTTTGCATTTGTCGTCCTTTCCATTTTTACTGCCACTTCTACTGCCCCATCTCCCACTTCGGAGAGAAAGCGAGAAATGAAAGTTTCTCCCTCTGTGCTGCTTGGGCTTAGAGCAGAAATATTTGTATATAAATATTTGCCATGCTTTGTTCGTTTCTTTTAACGATTTCAAGCATTTCTCTCCTTAAATATATTTCCATGTTTGCCCTGGCTGATTGTAATGCAATTTGTATGCATTGTGCATGGGCAAGCACAGCAGTTGGGGGAATCCCCCAGCAAGAGTCAGGCAATCTGGCAACCCTTTGGGAGCGGCAGCTGCCACACGCTGCACCCTGGCACAGTGCCGTCCAATATATTGTTGCCCAGATATCGAAAAAAGAAGAATATAGCGGTCTATGGCAGTATATTTAATCATAGGAAGCTAAAGAATAAGCCTGGCTGCCCTCTTACATTACATTACTTGCATTACTTCTTACATTTGAATTGTTTGTATATTTTATATCCATATTTATGTTGTTAAATTGGCAGATTTCTCTAATTTTATATTACAGAAACAACTGGTCGAATAGTTATGACCGACAGCAATATAATTTACACAATGGAAATTAGTTCCAGCCTTGGCATCCTCGCAATGCATACAAATGTCAGGCGATTGAGGAGTGCCTCCAAAATGCCACATAAATATTTAAGAAAAATTCCAGAAAAACTCTAGATATTAGAACCCAGCCCCAGGCAGGCAATTAAAATGCCGGGGCAAGCGAGAAGTGGAAACAATTGCAAATCAAAACATTGCACTTGCAACCAATTGAGCGGGCCAAGCGTCAAAGCAGCACAATCAGCAGCAAAGCAAATCGTGCGCAAGAAAGCTGAAAAGGCAGAAAACAAGGGGAGTCCTGCAAAAAAAGGAAAATAATAAAAAACGGAGCAGCCCTGGCTTTAAAAGAACAATAACCCAAATGCCCTTCCTGGCCAGGCGAGTTCGCTGTACCCTAGAATATATATCTCCTCTCATATATATCTTTTCAAAATCTTTTATTAATTCTTAGTAATAATCTTATATAAGTTAAATAATGGTACATATCATTTGTCTATCTTTGGTTACAGGATGTCCTGCAAGGGTATTCTAAACACTGGGAGTACAGGCCACCGATGTCATTACCCACATAGCTCTGGGAGGAGAGGCGAAGGACTCAATTGTCCAGCAGTTGGCTTTAACAATGGCATCGGACTTGGACTCGGACTGAGTCCGGATTGGCGGCAATAAGCAGATCCCGCATCAGGACGCATATGGGTCTCTCCTCTGTTTTCCTTTTTTTGTGGCGACTGCGTCCTGGATCCCCTTATTCCACAACTCGTGTGCAATTGACTCGCATTTCATTTGGGGGCGGCGAGTCCTTTCTGCGTCGCCTGCCAAGTATGTCATTGCGAGTGTCATACAAATTGTGGAATGTCTTCAGTGTCGGAGTCGGGCACTCGCATTTATTGGCGGTTGACGGTTGGCGGTCCTGTCCCGCTATCCCTCTTGGTCCTGTTCGCCGCACAGCAGGGAAATGAAATATTCAGCGAGCACTTTGACACCAGCATGACTCGAAAAAAGGATTAATATTTACAAAAATTAAATAAATAAAGGTACAGGAAAGCCTGTCAAAATAGGAGTGTCTATCAGAGCAACAGGACAGAGATCGTGACCTTAGTGGCATCTGGCTAATGAGGGGGGCACCCAAAGGGCTCCCAGGAAAACTTGCTCAGTGGCGGCAATATTATTTTTTGTATTTTTTCTATTTGCCCCACAGACACCCACACAGACAGACAAAGCCGGTAACTAAATAATCTTTGTGTAAAGTTTTTCTTTGTGGCGCTGAGCGGGAAAAAAGGAGGAAGTTCCTGGGGCTTAGGAGACTGCCCGCTGTGAGGAGCTTGATCCCGCCGATTGTTGGAGGAGGAAAAATTCTGAGCGAGTGGCTGCAACAGAATCAGTTGGCTATAAGCCACCGAAAGCTGCGCGACATAAGCTGCGAGGGAAACCAGTTGGGGACTGGCTACTTCACCGAGATAAAAATAAATGGTAAACAAAACAAATAAAGTAGAGGTCAAAGCCCCTAAGTGTATGATATGTTTGTTAAAGAAATAATCACAATAAAGGTTAAGGTTTAAAAATACTTATTAAACTATTTACAACTACTTATATATTTCTCTCAGCGTGGATAAAAGCCAAAGACTTTGATTAGTCGTAAGTAAGCTATTGGAAGCTGGCCAATTTATTTGCTTCCAATAGATTGGAAACGCTTTTCGCCTTACAGATCAGAGTTTGGTAATCGCTTTATATGGTCACACAAGCTCACAACTTAAGCTCTGGCCACACTGGACGGCGCAAACTTTTCGCCAAAGAAGCGGCCAAAAGTTCGAGGAACGTGGCCAAAGGTGGCTGGGAAACAAGCCACACGCTGCGCAAATGGTGTAAGTTTCGTGGCTCCCCTCTGCGCCACATCGGCATTTGCACACACATCCGCATCCGCATCCGTGCCAGTATCCGCATCCGCATCCGTGTCAGTATCCGCATCCGCCTCCGTGTCAGTATCCGCATCCGCATCCGCATTGAATGTGTGTGGTGCTTTTTGTGTTACAGTACTTTTGGTTAAGAAGTTTACGCTGCTTCTTGGGAGCTTGTTCATATTTTTTTCAAGAGAGAGTGCCCAGTACACCGAACCAAAAAACTAGAAGAAGTTGAGTTAAGGATTAAGCATCTTACATTAATGATTGATTTTACTCACCACTTCAGAGAGATTTTTTTATTAATACTTTGGCAGAGCTTGACACAGATTAGGTCAATATTTTAGATATAATTTTGTTGACTGTGCGAGATGCAACCAGCCACGGTGGCCATGATAAAAGTAAAACTTTATGCAATAATAGGAGGCGGTAGAAGGGGTTGGATGGCCATTGGGGGGGGGGCTGTGTGGTTCAAGGCTGAATCCGGCCAAATGGATGGGCCCGTGGTGCACGATATTGCCAACATATGTTGCCCGATATTATAAAACTAGCAGCCTCAGCAGAAGGGGAATACCAGGGGCCTGGCAAGTTGCATGCAACTTTGTGTTGCCACAAATCATGTTCCGTTTTCGAAGGCAGCCCTCACTTAATTTATGTTTCTTCCCAACTGCAGCACCAACTCCAACCGCAGTCCCAGCCAAATTTGTATTTATTTGTTTAGTAATTTTTGTATTTTGGATATAGTCGAGTATATTGCACATAAACATGTTTTTGTGCAGCGACTGTGTTGGCTCAATGGATTATTTATGGGGCCACGGAGTAATTTGTTGGGCTAATTACATCAAATATGTTTTGGGGGGCAATTTAATTAATTCAAATTGGCTGCAGTTCAGTGGAGTTTCGGCTTGACAGCTCGATAATTTGACGCCGGGTCCTGTCAGCATATCAGATATCGGCGTATATATTTGGTATATATTAGGTTCTGGCTGCGTGACCTGCCCTTTGCCATTCCGATGTTTCCCTTTTATTTTTTGGTGTCCATCACATGTTGCGCCTGCCAAATGCTGCCCTGTCATCGGGTTTCCTTATTGTCTTCGCCCTGTGCCTTTGCTTTTCCTCAGCTTTCCCTCAGTTTTCCCTCAGCTTTCCCGCAGATTTCCCTTAGCTCTCCCTCCGCTTTTCATGCCTTTCCTCAGCTATTGACAATTGCTGGAGCCTTTTCGAGCTGTCACGCCTTCAGCCTCCCCCTCTGGATGGCTGTTTGTTTTTTTACAGCTTCTAATAACAAAAAAGTGCTGCTGATTTGGTTCATCACTTCAGTGTCATTTCCGCAATGGCATTGTCGGTACTTGTTGTTGTCGCACACACACAAAAAAATCTGTTCCAATTATGTCTTATTGGTGAATATATCTGCAGTCTATTATTGGTGAATTGGTGAATTTATTGGGGAACTACAATAAATTCTTTCAGGAACTTCTGTGGAATTTCGGGACTTTCAAGTGTGAAATCTCAACCTCGTAAAGGTATATATCCCTTTAAAATTAACTATATATATATATATTTTTTTTTTTTTGTATTTGTAATCCACATATTGGTTAGATATATCCCACATTTTTTGTGTGTTCAGTCCACCTCGTCCCGCCTCTTTTCTGGCCCTCACCAGATGTCTGTCGTTTGCGTTTCATTTTATTTTATTAAATGAAATGCCGTCAAAACAGAGACAACCAAGTGTTCTTGCCTTCACCATCTTATGGTGTGTGTGTGGGTGTGTGTGTCAAATGCAAATAAGCGAGGTGCGATTGGTGGGTTCTGAGGTGTTAGTATAATATACAAAATTAGAAACATACAAACCACTAGAAATAAGAAATAATATAAATTTAATGGACTCCGGAAAGATAAAATAAATATAAAGTTCAACACATTGTTTATTATAAGAACTGCATTATATGGACATGCTTAATATGTGTTGTTTTAATATTTTATTTATTATTATTGTAACTTTTTTACATGATAAATTAAAGTACTTCCTGCCGGAGAAAGTCTTCTTAATCCACCCCATCACCAATACAATAAAAATAAGCACTAAGAATAACAAAAAAGGAGAAAAAGAAGGCGACAGTCAAGTGGGAGGCAAGAGGAGCAACTCTCGATGCCATAAAAAACAAATCTTGCCATAAAAATGCTCAACATAATTTAACAAAATAGCAATATCTCCCTCCCCCCCCACAACTCCCGGGAAAGCGGAGTAAAAAGGAGCAGCCGTGGCGTGTTTTGGGGGGCAAGCCCCATAAAAAAGTGTACAATAAACGCAAACTAAGTGGCCCATGGAGTGCGGGAAGGGGCCAGGGGGCTGGGGCCTCTTCTTAGGCTCGGGCTAAATAAATGCAAATGTGTCCAAGTATGAACAATTATAGAAAGGAAATTTGCATTAAAAATTTATGTACTCTCTTTGTCTCTCTCCGCAGAGATAAAGCGTCGCAAGTGCGACATAAATTTGAGCCGTCCCCACCAACTTTTCCACACGGCGACAAAGAAAAATCCTTAAAAAATGTATCATATTAAAATATAATTTTGCTATTCTTAAACAGTTAGTAGATCGAACAAAAATAAGTTAATAAAATCATTTAGAATGGCCAAATGGGTTTGTAATTTTCTTAAACAAAATAAAGAGAAATATATACATTTTTATAATGTGTCTGAAATGGTATTTAATATTACTTGATGCTTTGTTTTTTATACAATATGGTTAGGCAACTGATATACTTTTATTTGCAGTGTACAACCCCACCGCCTCTCCCTGCTGTCCGCTTGGTAATGGCCGCTCTCTGCGGTCGTTGGCGGCCATGGAGGCCCCAAGGAAACATCCATTCGCACAGATGTCTTTAGTTGTTGTCCTCGTCCTCGTCCTTGTTGTTGTTGACGACAGTTTCGAGTGCGTTGTTCGCTTGTTGTTATGCACTGCAAGAAATTGAGAGTGTTCATATTATAATAAATAAATCAACTTTGAAGTTCTGCAGCTTTCTTCCCTTCCTATTCATTATTATTCCCTCTTTTAATTGTAAAGATCTGAGAGCTATATTTAAAACTTCCAATCAGTTTTTACTATTAGTATTTAATGGTTTTTTTAGACATTTCCACTGTGTAGACTCTGCGGCTGTGCATGGAGGCCTAACTAGCAGGAAGTCATTAAGTTGTTTAGCTAGCAGTGGAGGCTTCTTTAATATTCTTTCGGGCCAACTCTCTCTCTCTCTTTTCTGTGTGTTGGCCAACTTCCGTGGCATGTGACATGAATGCCGGCGGGCCTGCTTGGGGCCTGGATGTTTCGGCCATTTCTGCATTTCGCTTGCAACATTTGGTCTGTTCTTTGGGGCGCCGAACGTGGCCAATTAGCAGGGGAATCCCCGGAGGTGCTGAGTGGGCGAGGCCTAACTGGGGCTATATCAATAACCCAGAAAATTGCCGTAATTCATGGGTCGGCTTTTCGGGTCCAGTTAACAGCTCATAAGTCATTTCTTTATGGCCTTTCTCTGGCCAATCGGGCCAATACCATTCCCTTCCGTTTGCCGGCCACTTAACAGCTCATAAAGCCGTAGGCTCCTACACTTAATAAGTATTGTAATTGTAAAATAAAAGGCATAAAAAACAAATCTGAGTAAATACGTTGAATGGTGAAATACCCTTCTAAATGGTTTAGATTTTGCTATATAAAATATATATTTTAACAAACTACCAGATGCTATAGAAATTTGTAAGTAATGATTAAATTTTAATAGAAACATGATTTCCCACCCCTTGTTTGATAAATGTGTCAATAAAATGACTATTGATATTTTTAACACCTTTTAGGAGCGCCAATAAATTTGAAAATGTATCAAAGGACCTTGTTCCTGTGGCAACGCGGGTGGAAACTCCTTGGGAAATCATTTGAATGCCGCTGCAACATCCTCAAAGTCAAAGTGCCGATGCCCTTGGTGGATATGGCAAGGAGTCAAGGGGGAATATGGCCGGGAGAAGAACAAATATTTGTTGATTTGTTTGTAACCAAGGCAGGCAAAGGGCTCGGGCCAAAACTTTTTATTGCCCGCCGCCCATAAGGCCTTAGTCCCCCTCAACTTGCTTATCAATCGCAAAAAAGGGGTGGGCCAACAGGAAATATTTTGCGGGAAAGGAATTTCATATTTTTTGTTGTATTTCCTTTCCTTCTCTCCCTTTTTTTATTTGATTATTGCTCGATATTTGTCAGTCAGTGAAACTTTGGACCGTTATTTAGCCATAAGAAATCAAACTTTCTTAATTAACTTTCTTGAGCAGCAGCGACGACGGCAGATAGCGGGAAACTGATTGTGCGGGTTGGCTGAAAGTCGCAAAATTAAAAAAAAAAAAAAGGAATCAAGCCAAGGCTGGCAGGACTCCACAAAAAAAGGGAGTTTCCTCGACTTTCTGGGGACCAAAAGTGTTCGTAGCTAAGCCACAAAGGAAATATGTCGCAGGCCAGAGGTGATATCACGTGTATGTTGGCCCTACTTCCTTCGCTCCCTTTTCACGTTTATCCCGCTTAGAAGTGTTGCCAATTTGGCTAAAAATAAAATAAATATATGGCTAAATATAAATGGCTTTTATTAATTTATGTCTTTGATATTTATGGTTAATATAAGACAGCAAAAGAAGAACTGAAACTAGAACTGGTAAATATATTTGTGTGCTCTCTTAAAATGGGTATAATAATGTTTACATATAACTAAGACTTCCAATTAACATATAATAGGAAAATAGGGTACATTACATAGTAGCTCTTAAATTGTTTTATCTATAACCTTTAAAGGTTTTTTATATACAATCTAGTTTAGTAATCGATTGGTTTTTTTTTGTTTCGTATGCTTTGGCATCACTGGCTGTGCAGTTGTATCAAAAGTTTTATTGATTTTCAAGTTTGAATGATAACTTTACAAGAGTTTTTCGCTTTTTCTGTGCGTCTGTGTGGGAAAATTGTTAAATTGCTTGTTATTGACAAATACAAGTGCAGGGGGTGCGTGGGTGTGCGCCAGTGTGCCAGTGTGCCACGATGCGAGTGTGCGAGTGTGCGGGTGTGCCAGTGTGCGAGTGTGCGGGTGTGCCAGTGTGCATGTCCCGAATGAGTCTCTGCCAAAGTTATCAATTCCAATTATGTAACCAAAAATAATTTGAAAACTTTGCAGCACTCTTGCAAGGCATACACACTGCGACACACTTGATGGCTTCATAAGTTCGTACTTGTTACCTGTGACTTGTCAAGTATTTGACTTTATCTCTGGACCCCGGGAACTGGTAACTGGAAAGTGGAAACTGGTAACTGGAAACTGGTAACTGGAAACTGGTAACTGGTGACTAGTAACTGGTAACAGCTAACTGGTAACCGGGAACCGCCAGAACCGAGTTCAGTTCGCTTGAGTTGAGTTTAAGTTTTTGGCCACGTTTAAATCCTCCTAGAGAGGTTGAGAGGCCTTGGTGGGCTTAGATTTCACAGACTTTCTAGTTTTTTATCATTCTTCCTTTTGTTATTGATCCTTTTTCTTATGTTTATTATTATACATCCCTTACTTAACATTATGTATCTTTTTACTATTAATTTTTTACTTTTTCAAAGACTTCGGCTGCGATCACCACCTGTTGCCGGCGCCAATCCATTTTTGTGGCTCTTAAGCGGATTTCTTGGCTGAAAAAGTTACTTGGTAAAGTTTACAGCATGCAGCATGACTCTGTCAGATTTCGGCCATAGTAATTAAACTTTCACTGGGGTAGAAAAATGAAGAGAAACAAAGGGGAGATGGGGGAAAATCAACAGCCAGGCGAAAAACAGCATAATGAAAATGAGGCGAGCGGCGGCGGAGCTGCGAAAAACCAGGCGACAGCTTGTTGACAATGTAAATAATGTGACACTGGGGCGGCGAAGGGGGTGGCAGGGGGTGTGAAATTGGTTAGTGGCGAAAGTAACGTGGATGGGCTCAACTGCATGTGTTTGCCATGACGTTGATAAGCCGCAAAAGTGTCATAAAAAATATGCAACTACCAAGGCGACGATCTGGCCAAAAACTACCCAACTTCTCACCGCCGCTCTCTCTTTTTCTTCAGCCATATTTTTTGCTTTTTGTCAGCGCTTTGTTTTGGCCAGCTTTTCCGCCGCTTGCCTCAATTTTCAGCACCGTTTTCGGCTCGCAGCCAGCAAAGCCCTTCTGTCTTTGGGCCAAAAGGAAAGCAGCTCGCAGCGGGCGTGAAAGTTGCGAGAATTTATAAAATTCACATTGACGCCGCAAATGTCATTTATCAACGTGTCACTGCCAGAGAGGAGGGGAAATAGAGGGGGAGAGGGAGAGGGAGAGAGGGAGAGGCAGAGAGGGAGAGGGAGTGCCAGAGCGAGTGGCGATAGAAATAATTATAAGAAGCCAAAAAATGTAGGAATTTCTACTTAAAGGTAAGCATAAGTTGGCAAATAATAATAATAATAATAAAATTAATCTAAAAAAATTATTAAAATATTAAAATTCATAAATTTAAGTGCCTTTTTAAAGAGGTTTTCTTGAAATAGTTTTCAGAGTTTACCCCTAAATGCCTTCGAACTTATTTGGCCCACCTCGCCGGCGAGCAATGCAAATTTCGCTGGCACATTTCCCCATTTGCAGCATTTTCATCCAGTTTGGTGGAACTTTCCGCACTTGCCACTAAATTTTCAGCTGCTTTTGTGTTATGACAATTATAATTGTGCCTTTGCATATGTGTTGTGCGTGTGTGCGTGTGAGGGGTGCGGGGTGCGGGACGCTTCTTGGCAGGAAGTATTTACGTGGGAAATTGTAACAAATGTTTTCTGTGGTCCTTCGATGTGTGCCTGTGTCTGTGTCTGTAGCTGTGTCTGTAGCTGTGTCTGTAGCTGTGTGTGTGTATGTAGCCTTGTTGCACTTTTCCTCCAACAAAGTAGTAACTGTAAACTGAAAACCAACGGCAGCCAAACTAAAATAGTTAAATTAAATTACATGTAGGTGTGCACGTGTGTCCAAATGGACGTACAGCTGCAATCAAGATAAAATGTCTATTCAAATAATTATATAATTAATAATTATAATTAATTAATTATATAATTAATAATAATTATTATATATATATATTATCAAGTATTATATATATAAAAAATTCATATATATATATAAAAATAATGTATTAAATTTAATTTATATTTAATTATTATTAATAGTATTTAAAACACATAGTTGCCAGCGAAGATAAAAGTTGGAAAAATATTAAAATTTTACATTTCTCTATTTCTTTCATTTCTTTATCAAATATATATATTATCTAGTATTGTATATATCAAATAATTATATACATATATAATAACAATGTATTAAAATTAATTTATATTTAATTACTATTAATATTATTTAAAACACATAGTTGCCATCTAAGGTAAAAGTTGGAAAAATATTTAACTTAAACATTTCTTTGCCATTTATATATTTAGCTTTCCATAAACTAACAAATCATGTTAATGATTATTTTAATATTTCTTTCTTAAGCCCATATATATTTAATATACCATATATTTTAATCAACATTTTTAAATAATATTTTTTAATAACGAAAAGGCATTAATGCTGGGCTCTAAATGCTCTACACACCATTAGATTTTTTTGCAGTGAAGGAAAGGTACTTAAAATAGCTGCTATTTTTTTGGCCGCTGCTGTGTGTGTGTTTGTGTGATCTGGGGGTTGTCTTAAATAGTCATAGACTGTTGGACAACAAACAATGCGCCGCTGCCGCTTCTGCTGCTGCTGCTGCCGCTGCTTCTACGTCTTCTTCTCCATTTTGGCCAAAAGTTTTTTCCCCAACGAAGAAAAAAGGGGAAAGTGGGCGGAAAGGGCGGTATGGGGCGGGGTCCATGCGTGGTGGGCGTGTCCTCTGGTAAAGTTGCAGCCGAAATGAAATATGTTCGGTGGCACGGCGAGAAATCTCATCCTTGGAGAAGGACGACGACGAGGACGACGGCGACGGAGTGGAGAGAGACAAAAAGCCTTGGCAGGAAGTTTTGGCTACGGAAATTTATAAGATTTATGTTTAATTGTTGTTTTTGGCTTTTGCGGCAGCTGCCGCGTGTCTTTGCCTTGCCCCTTTCTGCCGCGAGTGAGTGTGTGTGTGTTTTTTTTTGGGAAAAACAAATTAATTAGTGAAATTAAATGGCAGACGACGGCAAATGACAAGTTCAGGCAATTAAAAGAATTGTATTTATCGCTCACACATTTGCCTAAGCCGCAAAATAAATCATAAAAATCACAATACATACAATTCTATACACAGCATAAATATAAATAAATAAATGTATATATTTACTCTGGAAAGTATTTGAAATTGAGGCTTTGAACCTGTCAAAGAGTTTATTATTTTATGTATAGAACTGCTTGAGGATAAGGAATTAAGTTCATATATTTCAGATTAAAAATAATGCTTCTAGCTGAGGAATCCTCTAAAAGCAAGCTAGGTTCAAGAATGTTGATGCATTTCTCAAATAGCAAAATTCCCTGTGACAATTGATGATTTTTGGGGCAACCTCAACTCCTGGCAATGCAGCTTCGGAATCTTTAGGTATTTATTATTATTATGAAGGGGGAGGGAAGTCAGCAGCAACAAGGCTATGTGCCATAAATTACCAATTACAAATTGCTCGGAAGACGATGACGTTGGCATATCGGGTTTTATCTGCGGCATGCAATTATAAATGCATTTGTCAAATATTGAAACAAAAGTGAAATACTCTCCAAGGAGATTGGAGTGCGGTTTCTGATGGCTGAGCAATTAATGCCAATAATGCAATGAGTACTTACTTCTTGTGGGCTAATGCAGAGTGTCCGCCCAGGTCGACACTGAGCGCAAATGTATTTATTTTTATTTGTTAAATTTAATGCTAACAAAAAACACTTTCCTGAACCCTTTATATATTTAAATTAAACAATTTTTCCCACTCCGGCCAAGTAGTTTTTACCTAACTTAATTTCGCAATCGACCAGAGCTCAAGATGTCGAAAATAATTCCAAGTAAAATAGACAAGCTGCCTTCAATCGTGCTGAGCATGCTTCCTTTGGAATTTGGTGCCTCAGCTGAGGACAGGATGCATTGGCAAGGACTTGGATTAAGACGAAGTCGCAGGGACTCGACTAGATTTCCGTTGCGTGCACTTTTGCGGCATGGCATTTCCAGGGAGGAACGGGAACGGGAGCAGGGTCAGCAACAAATCCTGGCCACAGAAGCCATGACCGCACTTTTAATCAAAGTGAAAACTATGAAAATTTATAAAATAATTATCGTAAACGTAAACGAGCTGGGAAAAGAAGGCGAAGGACGAGCTAAGCATGCAAAAACCGAATTTGCGCAAGGACCTGTCACTGCCGCCTGCAGTTTCCAGTTTGCATCCCTCAGAAAAGGGCAGCAGGAGGGGTAGCAGGAGGAGCAGCAGGAGCAGTGAGTTTCCCCAGAAACCAAACATCCTCTGATACAAGGACCTGGCTGTGTTTGTGTTAGTGTTTATGTTGGGATTTTCGGTTGGCCTTCTTCGGGGGGCTGCCTCCTGTGTGTCTGTGTGAATATTTGCATGATATATGCAGTTATAATAAACCACAAGAGCCGGCATAGCAACAAAAGGAGGGCGCGGCATGAGGCTAGGGACCCAGGATGAGGACCCAGCAGCAGGAGCAAGCCAGTGCCATTGGCCAACGGTGCGTATGAGCCAGCCGAAATGGCCAAGAGCCTGCAGTGCATTATTTGCTCAACTTAAAATTGTATTAACACAACAAAAACATCTAGGCCGTGCAGAGCAGGCTAATTTATAAGCCCCCCGGAATGTTATTGAAATAAAAAGAAATATAAGTAAACTTATAATACTATAAATATTGGAAAACTAAGAAAGCCAGGGCTCAGAACCCATGGAAAACCTAGGGAAAACTATCGGCAAGGCTTTGGAAAAAGGTGGGCAGACCTATAAAGTAAGTTCGACTTATTTTCCCAGACATCACTTGACAGTTCACTAAATGTTCCTATTGTATGAATTTTTTATCCTTTTGCCCTGTGGTTCGACGACAGAGAAGGCCTTGCCATTGAAGTCGTGACTCTAGAGAATAGAAATTAATTCCAGCCAGTGAGCAGCACATTCTGTGATCCTTTGTGCCCCGAAATGGATGCCATCCTTTTCGATTTCATTGCGGCTCACGCGAACTACATCGATGTTTACGCAGAGACCTATGGTCGTGACCAGGTGAGTGCTCTTCGAGGCCGTTATCGCCCAATATTTTGACATCCGTCCCAGCAGGAGCTCGTGCCCATAAACACTGTCGACTTCGACTTCGAGTTTGGAACGACCTCGGATATTTTGGAGAATCACAATCCAAAAGCTGCGGAGGGAAGTCCTGCTGATAATCCCTTGATGAGTCCGCAGCATCAGACTCCCGAGCAAGTGCTAGTCCTGGAGAATTCCACTGATCCAGTGGATCCTGATGAGAAGCAGGAACAGATACCCGAAGCTGACAATGTGCCAGTTCCGGAGACTACTGCTGATACTACAGAGAAGCAGCCTGAGCAAATGCTAGTCGAATATGACAATAAGCCAGTCCTGGAGAATACTGTGGATACTATAGAGAAGCAGCCGGACCTGGAGTGTCCTATGGATCCTGTGGAGAAGCCAACGGAAGCTCCATTGGAATCCGAAAATGCAGCAGGGTCCAAACCCAATAACTCTGACCAGGCACTCAGCGTAAGCCAGTTGTCCTTTCCACAGAGCTTACAGAAACATATGAAATATATATAAATATAAATAAAATAATTATAAATATTATAATTATCTAGGGTATAGGCAGTCCCAATTCTATAATTTTATTCTAAAGATTATGTATTTTATTTGATTTTATATTATATTTTATTTCATTTTAAACAAGAAACTCCATTGACTTGAGATCGGGTTGTGGCCTTCTCTTTCTTTTTCTCTTATTTATTAAAAGAAGAATGATCATTTTGTATTTCTTTGCAGGAACTACAAGGCAAATTGGAGAACCCAATAGTCTTAGAAGCCCCAGAAGAAAAGCCAGGGAAGAGCTCCTCCGTCCCAGAGGACATGCAGCCAGCTCTTCCGAGGACAGCGGCCTGTGAGGCAGCCAGCACTCCCAATAAGGAGAATAAGGAGCCGCCAGTGAATGAGAAAAAAGAAAGGAAAAAGGCCTTAAAGAGGAGCCGCAAGAAAGCCAAGGCCAAGATGCTGTCCGGCGAATCCAGAGTGGCCTACGTGGGGAATATGCCGCCAATGAGGGACCCACCAGCCATAGGGAAAGTGGTCCGGCCCACATATATCAGCACCTACACTGTTTCCAGGATACACGCCTGGGTGAAACCCAAGAAGGGCATTCGCATCAGTCCTGTGGGCGTGATTCCAACGAAGCCCCTAGTGACAACCCGTCAGCTGGTGGAGGAGGAGGACGACGCCAAGGAAGATGCTGTGGCGGAAGCCTCCCTCGATGCACCCGAAAACCCGAACCCATCTTCCATTCCTGAGCCCGCTCCGCAGCATCCCCTACTCAAGCGATGCACTTCCAAGTGGCACGGTCGTCCCATTCCACTCCTGACTCCAGTAATTCTCTGTTATATATCCCTTCGATATATACTAATTTGGTATGTTTTACAGTTTTTCAGTGGCGCGATCACACGTCTCGAGGATCGGCCACGTTCTCCATACCGCTCGCCGTCCTTGTCCTTGTCCTCATCGTCGTCGTCGTCGTCGTCGTCGTCGTCGTCGTCGTCCTCGGACTCCTCGGATACTTCGGAGGCCTCGAATGTCTCGAATGTCTTGGAGGATGTGGATACCTTGCCACCTTCGGAGGCCCCGGAAGTTCCATATGCCTCTGATGATTTGGATGACGTGGAAGGCTCGGAAGCCTCGGATGCTGTAGAAGCCTCGGAAGCCTCGGATGCCTCGATCTCCTCGGAAGCCCCCTATGTCTCGGAAGACTTAAATGCCATGGAAGACTTAAATGCGATGGAAGCCTCAGATGCCTCGTATGCCTGGGAAGACCTGGACCCCATGGCTGCCTCGGGATCCGCGGATAACTCCGAGTACTTGAGTAACTCGGGATACGCAGATAACTCGGGATACTGGGATTACTCGTCCTCGAGCTCATCACCCGACTCGGCGAAGTCATGGCGAAGCGACTGTTCGCTGGCAGACGGTCAGCCCCACTCGCTGTCGCACTCATCACTGTCCGAGGAGGACACTTCATCCGAACGCCTTGACTCGCCGGCTGATAAGGATTCGGATTCGGACTCGGATATGTCCATTGCCATGTCCATACCCCTGCCGTTGCTGTCGGAGAGCTCCACCGAGAGCGACGCCTCCTCGATTGTCCAAAACGTTTGCAGCGACAGTGAAAGCGAGCTGGACAGCGACCATGTGCCCGTGAGGAGGAAGGAGGACTGGTGTCCTAGGCCGGAATATCGGGTTGAAACCTATGCCAATAGCTTGATGTCCAAGCCAGACTGGTACACGAGGATAATAAAAAAGAGTTTGGGTAGAGATAGCGATCCGGTAGAACCAATGGCAGATGTAAGTGCTCCTCGATTATATATACTGAGCAAGAATGAAACTAAATAATAATAATAATAATAATAACTAATAATTATCTTTCTTCTTATTATTTTCAGTCTGCAGCTGAGCCACCAGAGCTGGATGATATAGGAGTAGATGTAAGTGCCTTCTAATTGTATTTATTAAAACCAAGCCAAGCCTTATAATTTCTAGGAGGACATGGATTGTGGAGGGGACGAGGATAGTGGAGAGGACGATGACTGTGGAGAGGAGGAAGATTTTGAGGAAGACGAGGATTATGGAGAGAACATGGACTGTGAAGATTGTGAAGGGAAAGAGGGCTCTGCAGAGGACAAACAACCGGAAGTGGACCTTAAAGTTCGTAAACAATTGGTAATTTCCTCTCTAGAAAAATAAATGATTATAGGTTAATACTTACATTCATTGGCATTAGTATAACTTAGACTCAGACATCCAATTTACTTATGACTTTAATGAGAACTTCACAAGATATAGAAATACGTTTAATATTTAAAAAATTTTTATTCTGGCAACTTATACTTTCTTTTTTCAAATATAATTTTCAGCCCTCAACTGTGGCAACAAAACTGGATGCTGCAGGAGAATATGTAAGTGTTTTCTAATTATATTTATTCATACCAAGCCATGCCTTATAATTTGTAGGGGGACGAGGATTCTGAAGAGGACGACCCTCCGGAAATATATATGTCAGATCCATCGGAAATGGATGATAACGTGCGTAAACAATTGGTTTAATTTTCCTAAAAAACTAATTTAATTATGGGCTAGTAATTACATTCATTGGGATTTTTATGACTTGAATTGAGACATACCAATTATGCATTTTAAAAGAGTATTTTAAATTAAATGATTTTGACGCCAACAAGTGAACACATTTTAAAGTTTCAGCTAAACAATAGGATAGATATAGGAAATGTAAAGAAACAACACCACCTTTACTTATTTTAAAATATAGCTTATAATACCTTCAACATGCATAAAAAAACCTTTGTGAAAATGTAATTTCAACCATATTTCTTAAGTTTAAAAGCCGTACGAATTTCCCTATATAATAATTGTTATTCCCAGGACTATGCCCTGGGAGAGAGCCCCTATATCCTCGTCCGCCATGCCTTCGCTGACCGGAAATACATGACGCTCAGGGACCTGAGGGAGCGCTCCCAGCTGTCGAAGCAGTGCGTCCGCAATGTCCTCAAGCGGATCGGTAAGATCAAGCGCCGGAAGTGGCGCATTAGCCTCTACTATATGATGGCCTACGATTCAGAGATGAGTGGTCGTCCACTGCCCGCCACAATCAAGCCGGTTAGTGGGATCTCTGCTGTAATAAAAGATACAAATATTAACGAGATAAGTGTCCTCAGGTGGAGCTGAATAGTGCCTTTTGCAAGGTAATTAGCACCTACCAGAAGGGCCAGTACCAACGCATGGAGGAGCTGGTCAAGAACACAGGACTCGACAAGCTGCAGCTGGCAAAGGTCCTCAAGATGATCGGCCGCAAGCGATCCACCAAGTGGCGCCTGCTCTCCTACGAGAAACCAATTAATCACACTCACCGCGGCCACAAGAGGAAGTAAATTCTTACCATTACTTTATATATATATCTGCACTTTATTACAACGAATTTATAACTCTCGAAGTCATGTTTTTTTTTAACCAAATCAATGAACAACTCTGAGCTGCAAGGGTATACCAAACCCATCTTCCTATACTGATTCAGCTATATGATATAGAGGCAACATAATTTCTAGGAATATTTGAAAGTATTTGATATATTTTTAAAATATATAAGCAAGATTTACCACGGGCCTTATAGATAAATAAAATTTCTTAAAGAGAGACTTGTAACAGCGACTGATACCCGACGAGACGACTGTTTGGAATGAGCTTCCACATCCAACGACAGTTGAACGTGTCGGGGGATTTTGGCCACGGCTAACTAGATGGTCGAGAGCTCAAACTTAACTGGGAGATCTCCTCTATCCTTGAGTAACCTGTCATCAGATCTCTCACCTTTCCATGTACTGAATTCCCTGCAATCTAGTCTAGTTCCAGCTGCCGAACCATAAACATCAGTTCGGAGAAACATTTGTACTTAGAATATTTTTTAAATTTAAATAAAAACTTTCTAGTATTAAGTAATATATATTATGGATGATGTGTCATTAATGGAGCACTATGTGCGCATTAAGCATCAGATGGAGAACGAAAGGTTATTGACCTTCGAGGAGATGCTCAATCTCACCAAGGTCTCGCCGGAGCTCCTGAGAAGAACCATCAGTGTCCTGGCGCCAAGGCTTTGTCTTTACAAAAGGATGAAGGGTGAGCCAGAGGAAGATGAGTATATGGAACCGTACTGGACTCTGCAAGATCTGCAGGATATACTAGACGTGGAAGAGCAGGGAGACCCGACAAGCCAGAAGAACAAAGACAAATACAAGGAAGACCAGAAAAACCATAAGAAAGTTCAAGGAAACACAGAAGACAAGAAGGACCTAATAGACAACAGCCTGGAAGAAATCGCCTACGACGAGGTGAGTTAGAGCTCTTTTAAACCTTTAAAACTTAAAATGCATACTATTTTGTAAAAAAAACATTTATATTTATCTATATATTCCTAGACATATTATATTTCAATAGGACTTTTCCTCCAGAGTCATTATTTTGACCCAGATGAGGAGATCTTGAGTTTTGAGGAACTGGTCAAGCTCACAGGAAGCCACCCGTTGTACCTAGAAAGATGTCTGTGCCACCTAGCCCTAGAGGCCGAGACGGAATGAACTTGGCTAACCAAAAAATCATACATATCCTTGATCGATCTGCCATTAGATCTCTGCACGTTCCAGGTATATATATATATACATATCCTGTAAGTGAACCGTTTTTCGCACAAGTTTTAAATATATGTGTTTGTATCTTCCTTCTGGCCATTGTTTCATTGATTTTTAATTTGGGCCTGCTGCTTCTTTTGGTTACAGCAATTTGGCTCTCTGTGTTGCTTATATTGTTTCTTGTTCTGTGGATTTTGCAGCAAATGTTGTGTGTGTATGTGCAGGCCAGTGTGTGTGTGTGTGTGTGTGTGTGTTGATGTTTTCTATGCGCTGGCAATTAATTGCTTTCAAATCCTTTTATCCAACAGATTTGGTCAATTTATTTTGTGCAGTTATTTTGCGTTGTTCTTTTTTTACTCTCGTACAATGTCCATGTACATGTGTATGTATTTGTTGGTTACAGCCATGCCTTGGTACTTACCACATACACAGGATCAGTATCAGGCTATCTGTGTGTGTGTGTGTGTGTGTGTGTGAGGGGAGAGTACATAAGTGTGCGCTTGTACGGTCTGAATTTATTACATGTTTAGTTTATTGTTTTTTAATGGCGCTTAGTTTCAATTTGAGCAGAGCAATAAATTACACATTACTGACTGCCCCCAAGTCCTTGCCGCGTCCTTTTTTGTGTTCGTCCTTTTTCCATGTGTGTGTGTGTGTGTGTGTGTGCGTGTGTCTGTATTTTGGTCGAGGGCAAGCGCTTTAATGAGGTCAAAGGAGTCGATCCAGCGGTTGATACTCGATTGATGCCCAGCCACAGACAGACAGTTGACCTTTGGACCGGGCTCAGCGAGTTCAGGACAGAAAAGAAATAGGGAAAAAAAACTAGGAATATACATAGGGACTTTTGGTTCAAGGGACCCTAAAATGGACAAGAATGGTCTATAAATTACCTATTAAATAAAATAAGCAAATACATTAGTTGGGGACTTCAATTTATTATTTCTACTGTATGCCTTTTTCTACCCAATTTATTTGTTCTGGATATAATGTAAAATTTTAAATTAAATTAATTAAAATGGAAACTCCAACATTTACATATATTTCCCTTTGGTTCCCCGCTTTAATGGAAAATTTAAGACGCTTTTTATAACTACATCAGCATTTCCTTTTGTTATTTTATGTATTTTGTTTTTTGTTAGCCTTTTAGCTCCGGCTCTTTGAACGTTTCAATTATCTTTTCTTCTCGCTGAGCTAATTTGGCGAAAAGTTTGTCCCTGAAAGAATTCAGATGAATTTTTAAGGCAAAACTGCAGTGGCGCACAAAAAAAAAATCCATAAAAAATGAAGGAATAAAACAAACGAAATGCGAACTGCAGACTGCAGACTGCAGACTGTAATAATTTGCGCAACAAAGGGCGCACCTCAACTTGACAGCGCCGGAAGTTGTCCCCACTTAGCCGTTAACCCTCTACTGCCCCGCCACACTCCTTAACCCTCTGCCGCGCCGCGTAGCGTCGCCTCGTCCCGCACAAACACAAAATGAATGGCCCGCAAATTCACGGCAAATTAAATGAAATGCGCAAATTAAACGCAGCAGCGGCAGCGGCAGCGGCAGCCTTTGGACAAGAAAAAAAAAAATAAAAATAAAAATAAATAAAACTGTGACAGAAAAATAAAATGTACCAGGGACGGGACAAAGTGAAACAAATATTGCATAATATTATTGCATGCTCTTGGCCCTCCTGGCAGGCCAGGGGGCCGGGGGGCCGGCGGCGCCACTTGAGCAACGTTTAAAGCGAACGAAAATGCGGAAGCAATTCACTTTCGGCTCTCGGCTTTCGGCTTTCAGCTTTTGGCTGCCGCTCATTTTTTGCATCCATCCAGCAGCCAGGATCCTCGTCGGAGGCTCCTCCAGGCTCCTCCTGGCGCTATCGTCCCTTTGCCCACGTTTTTTCTATGTTTTAATATTTATATCAGGGCAGCAGCTTTGGTTCATCCTTGTCGTTGTCAACGTCATCATCCACATTCACATCCTCGTCCACGTCCGCGTCCTGGGAGCATAGCTGCAGCTGCAGCTGCCTCAGCTCTTCATGGTGCACTGATAAAAAAAACTAAGCCTAGGACATAAGAAATGAAAGTGAATTCCAGGTGGGAGAATATAAAAGCAAAAATAATATATAATTTATTTTTTAGAATATTTTTAGTGTTTGTTTTATTATATTTTATGTATACTATTATAAGCTCTCTGAAGAGAAACGAAAGTGAATTTAATAAAGGAGAAAGTAAAGGCAAAAATAACCAAAAATAAACCATTTTAATTTTTTAGAATATTTTTAGTGTTTGTATTAATATTTTTTTTATATATACCATTATAAGCTCTCTATAGAGTTTGTTATAAGTTCACGTTTTCGGCTCAACTAAGTCAAGAGACATGAGAAACGATAGTGAATTTTAGATAGGAGAAAGTAAAGGCAAAAATAAAAGCCATTTTTATTTTTTAGAATATTTTTAGAGTTATATTATTATTATTATTATTATTACTAGTTATTATAAGCCCTCTGTAGAGTTCACGTTTTCTGCTCAGTGTGCGCTTGGCCAGCAAATTTTGCATGCTTAGCGTTCGCCTCTTTCCACTCTGTACTCCTTTCTTCTTTCTCCTTTCTCCTTTCTCTTTTCTCCGTTCCCCTTCCGTTTCGTTCCGTTCCGTTCCATTCCGTTTGGTTTTGCCTCTTTGGCTCGACTTGGCTGTTTTTTTATTTCATTTTTTTTTGTGTGCTAATTACCATAATTAAGCAAAGGTCAGGCTTTAGTCGCCTTTTGTGGCCAGGATAGGCGAAATAATAATGAGCGAAAGACAGGGCCAAATGGCGGACGAAGTGGGAGGAGGAGCGGACAAAAAAAATATGGCTGACCAGTGTACAAATTCTCCCCTCTGTATTCTGTTATGCATTATCTTTATGATTATGTTGATTATGACGTTTTAATGGGTTTAGTGAGGCGGCGACGACGGCCACAAGGGGCCATGGTCCATGGTCCATGGGCCGGGGTGCCAGGGGGCGGCGGTGCCGGCGGGGGGCGGTGCTATCAGCTTAAGCTGACAACAAAAGGGCAACAAGAAAAACAAAGACTTGACAAGCTGCTGGGTCACATTAAAGAATGAATGCAGTTGCCGGCTTTGGCTCCCTTTTTTCTTCTGGATTTCTTGTCGCCGCGACAGCGTCCTTTAATACCCTGTAAAATGATAGAAGCGGTAAAAAACCCAGGACATAAGCGACTGGGTCATATTACTCAATTAGGTCGTAAACAAAAGTATTTGAGGAGCACTTAAAAAAGCACTCCTCTAATGGGGCCAGATAACCGGAAGTAGAGCTGGCTGGAAAAACTTAAGACACAAAACCCAAGGAGTTACAGAGAGAAGGGAAAATCCTAAGGTGGGGATTTTTATATATATATAAATAATATATTTCTTCCTTACTTCAAGGACTATTAATAGCCAGAGTTGCTTTTATTTTATGAAAGTAATTACTATAGATATGGAATGTTATGTAGATTCAAAATCTTTAATTTAAGTGTAGACATCAGACAGGCAGCTAGAGAAATCATAAAACTGTTCCAGAACTTGCTACTTACAGGGTAATCGCCTCGTCGAGTTGCTTGGCGAACAGCTTAATCTCAATATTTCATTTTTTATTGCCGGCACTCCAAACATTACTTTGAACTTGGTCAAATTACTTGGGGCTTGTCTGTCAGCGCTTCCTCTAACACTTCCTGGGGAGGACCCTCTGCCATAAATATTTTCGGTACGTATACGCAGCGGGCAAAATGAAAATTCCATAGCAACTTAACTTGGAAACTGCAGTGTCATGACAAATACACAGGGACCCGGACCCGGACCAGCCACCCGATGACGCGGTAGAGCTGCCAACTCCGAGATGGGATCTCCAGGATGGCACGCACTTCTTAACCCCTGCCGCCGGAGTGCTTAACCCCCTGGCGGTGATTAACGATCGCGGGACACGGCGGAAAGATGAAAGTCGAACAGGGGGAGCGGCAACTATTATTATAACATGGCGAAGGACTCACTTCACTTCAATCCACCTTCACCCTGCAGGCCATGCGGCATTCCTAACCAAGAAAAACATTTTCATTCCAAGGCGTTTTTCCGGCGGCGAACGGCAGTTGTTTGAACTTATCTAAATTGTTTTGCCATATTGTTTTCTTATGCCATGTGTGTCGCATCGGCCCCATGCCCGGGCGTACTTCCTGCTACTTCCTCTGGTCCTGTTTGCACTCTCAGAAATATCCTGCCAGCTGCAAGCCAGAGAAAATATTATATTTAGCCGGAATAATATTAATATTAATTTTGAGACATCACCAGCTCAATTATTACAATTGATTTTAAGTACACAGTAGAGTCTCTTAGGTTATATTTAATGTTAAACTCCTTATTTCCTTGCAGTGCAGCTGCTGCTCCGCTCTTTTCCCTCCTTGAAAGTCCCATTGTCTTTAGCAAATTTGCTTTACTTGCTCTGCTGCTTATTCATTGACTTTTGTGTTTTGTGCCATTTTCAAATGCCTTCATTTCTGTGGCCCACACACACACACACACATGAGAGTGCGAGTGCCGTCTCTCTCGGGCGGCCGCCGGCTGTCTCTTTCGCGCGGGCCGTACGTGTCTATTATTGGTATTTGCTGAATGAATGGATTGTACGTGCCCGAAGGCATTTCGAATAAGTGCTTTTTTTCTGCTCCCAGGACTCTCGCTCCTTCCTCCTGTGGCTTGCACTTCCATGTCTCTGTCTCTGTCTCCGCCTTTCCCTTGTTTTTGTCCTTGTGCGTGTGAGCCAACTCACTCCGTCTCCCTCTCCCTCTCCCTCTCCCTCTCGCTCCACGGCGGTTACATTTTGCGGTTGAAATCTAAGCGATTTTACATTGTTATTGTTATTATTGCCGCGCACACAGCCACAGCCACAGTCGCACACACCCACTGGCACACCCACACCCGCAGCCGCACACACACACATGTGCTTTATTTGTACATGCATTTATTTGTTGATGGCGTATTTTTGTTTATTTATGTATTCATATGCAATGTCGAAAATAATCGTTAATATGCTGATAAAATACGCCCCCGCAACAAAGTGTGCAATGCCCTAGGGATGATGTGGAAAATATCGAACGGCGATAAATTTCGATATTATTTAATATATCTTTACAATTGCCAATATTTTATTTTCTAAATTAAGTCACATGGAAATATAATATATAATTGCAAAATAATATACAAATATCGGCAAGAAAGATATTGTATCATTAATCAAAATTAAAAGTTCAATATCAAAATATCGAAATATATATTCCCTTGGAAATAAATTAAATTAGAACTCATTGCCTTAATTTTATTGTCTTAACTAAGTCACATGGAGATACTTGCATTGCAAAATAATATGATAATATCGACAAGGAAGAAATTGTATAATTAATCAAATTTAAAAGTTAAATATCAAAATATATATTCACCAGGAAATTAATTAAATTAGAATTCATTGCCTTAATTTTATTTTTTAACTAAGTCACATGGATATATTTGCATGGCAAAGTATCTATATATTTATATATAAATATATAAAATATATAAAATATATTTACTTATCAAATAACAATAATAATATCGACCACGAAAAATTTGTATCATTAATCAGAAATTAAATGATAAATATAGAAAATATAAAAAATATACCAAATAATATAACATAATATTTATGTATATATATATATAATTATAATATTTCCCAGGAAACAAGTTAAATTATTAGCTCAACCTTCCCATCGATATATATCATGATTCTTGGCCAGCCCTAGCACGTGTCCCCCTTGACTTTCAATGCCTAAATCCCTCTCCCTTGAAGGCCGGCTGTGTCAACACTTGGCTTCATTTTTCATTCGATTCTATATCCATTCCATTGGACTGCCGGCAAATATGGTATGCTAATGAAATCCCGTAATGCATTGACTAATAAACAAACAGAGCCCGGAATGTAGGCAGCACACAGCACACAGCACACATTTTTAGGCCAGCAAATGGGCAAAGTTTTGGATCTGCCGCCGCCGAGCCCGTAAATTTGTGTGCAAATATATGGGAATGCAGATGCGGATCTTGCTGCCCTTGGGGACTGGGCGAAATGACAGAGCCTGAGCTCTAAAAACCTTAAATATGAATTAAGTGTAAACAGAGGAAAGTTGATTTTTAACAATATTTGCATTTATAATAATCGCAATTTCTCTATGTCCTTCCCGTGTCGGGGGAAATGATTTAGGAAGGTCCAGTCCATGTTTATTAGGGTAAGCATTGTAAACAAAAATTAAAATAATAAAAACATTTTCCATGTAACGAGGCACATTTTATCCTATTAAGGTGAACTGGCCGCCCGAGAGTTATCTAGATTTATTAGGCCAAACTCTGTGGCAAGACAAGAAGGAAACATTCAAATGTATGTGCTTGTTACTCATACGCCCTGTTGCCATACGGAATTACTTGTATAATCATCATGTGACCCGAATGTTTATTTAATTTTAATTAAATAGGAGTACTTGCCACCATTGGAAACAGTTTTTATTCAAAATGGCACCATTAGCATTGGGCACACATTACTCATACGCACCGTTTCCGTCACAGGCCACAATGAAGCAATGATTCCATGCGTAAAATATCCCATTATAAGTGTATACTAAGTGGAAATCATTAACTCTCCTATGCCAGCTTAGTTTTGTAACAAACTTTCGTTTCGAGAGTCTATGAAGGGTACAGGGAGGGTAAAGGGAGGCCCACACACACACACGCACAAGGTTAATATACTCGCAATTATCGATAGAAATAATGAACCTCATTCTGTATCTTTGTTCGCTGTTAGTTTTCAGTTTTTAGCGTTTTTTATCCTTTTTTTTTGTTCAATTTACTTTTGTCATCACTTTATTCACTTTGTTGCTGTTTCGCCAGATTACTGTAGATTACTCAGCCCCCCCTCACACACACACACACACACACACCCGTCTATTCTCATTTTATTTTTTGTTGTATATTTTTTTGCGGCTGCCTTCCAGCAGCCATCGCCCCGACCTTGTCGTGTAGTTAGATATATTTAAAGTTGGGCGTTGGGAAAGTAAAATAAAATGGAATAAAATGCAGATTGAATTTGAGGGCGACAACTTTGCTGACGTTGCCGACGACAACAGAGTAATATTACTCACAGTCCCCATCGCACACACACTGAGATACTGAGATACTTGCACGCACACACATGCACAATGCTGGCACACAGATGTACACTCTCACTCTCACACATGCACGCAGGGACCGTAAAAAATAAGCAAGTAATGCGCAAAATACAAAACCCACACGGCCTTCGAGGGAGGAGGGGCGAAAAGGACACTGAGAAAATCAGCAACAAAAGATACCTTTTTCTTCAAGTGCATAAATATGCGGGTTATTATTTAGCTAGTTTTTATTATATTATATTTATTATAATTTATATTATTTGCCTGTTTAAATGTACATTAGGGCCAAATATACTTTAATTTATATCAAGTATACGTTTTATAAATGCCTGATAATGCTGTAATGTATTTATATTTGTATACTCTTATCGGCTATATAATATATAAAATAATAGTTAAAATATATTATAATTTAAAATATATAATAATAAATTTATAAATATTTATATATATATATAAATAGTTAAATGGGAGTATAGTCCTTAGCAGTGCAGAGTTTTTACAACTTATATAGATTCTATATATTTTATATATACTTTAAACACTTAAGTTTCGGTCTATAAAGCCCATTATTATTTTCTTAAAACTATTATTATTATATATTATTATTCTTATTATTAATATTATATAAAATCGTTTATCTGTGTGTAGCATTATTTAGAGATAAAACATTTATTGAATTCCTCATATTTTTTGCTCCGTGTGTGACTGGATGTTGTGGGTTGTTAGGTAAAGAGGGATAAGGAGGACCGAAGCCCGGCTATATACTATAAGTACGATATGTAGTTTGACGTTATCCAACGCCAACACACTGAGAACAAAAAGGCGAGCCGGTAAACTGAAGGCTGAGGGGATAAGCGGAACGAAAGGACTGCCATGTGCGGGGCAGGGGGGTAGAAATAAGGAGCGGTGCTGAAAGTCGACGTGATCGTATGCGAATGCGATTGTGCGGGTGTATTATGTATTTGGTGCATTTTAAATCGGATTACTTAAGGCAGCAACAACTATGTGCGGCTTTAGCTTTTGTTGTCCTCCGTTTCCGCTATCCTCCTGACGGTTCTGCGTGTGTGTGTGTGTGTGTGTGTGTGGCGCTGGGTGTCCTTCGAAGCACCCACATGTGCATGTGCGTGTGCGTGTGCGCGTGTGTGTGTGTGTGTGTCAGCTGAGTTCTCTCTCATTGTTGCCATCATCGGAGATATCGTTGTCAACGCGGCGCGTCTATAAACCGTTTATTATTATTTACAATTTTCGCCTCGGCACTGGCAAATATTTTCAAATCACATAGCGACACATCGCTAGACACGTGCCACTGCACCGCACCCACTCTTAACCGGGCTTTCGCCCACCCCCCCCACACCCACTCTCCCCCTAGGCGCCACCCACTCAGTTTTCCGCCCAGCGAGCTTGGCAAATGTATTGGCAACGTGTCGGCATTCGATGGAAAACTGAATGACAAACTTCGCTACGCTTGATGGCTTGGATGGCCAACTGCCAGTCGCTTGGTTTATCAATCCATCAATTGAATTGCCCGGAAAACTCCACGGGAATCTTAATCGAGCAAAGCCAATCGGCGAAGTTTTTCCCCAGCTTTCCCTGCAGTCAAAGGCCATAATGTGTTGAGTTAACTTGGCGCGAAACTGACAGAGAAACTGTATTCGTGGTTATTGTCGATTACTTCAGGGCCTTTTCAGCCGCAGTACTATTATTTTAAATCTATGCTTTAGCTTTAAGGTAGTTAGTAGAGTAATTTAAGTAATTTAAATTAGGGGAAAGTCCCCATTAAATCGTCAGAATTTAAGCGTTTAATTTCAACTAATGTCCATCTCTGTCGCTTGTGGAATTTAGCACCCCTGGAGCCGGCCAATCAATCAATTACATAACACACTTATTCAATTTGCACTTACATGGCCGCTGCTGCACTCTAAGGTCATCAATCAAAGTAAGTCTGACCTTTACTGGGAGCCCTGAAAAACCTGTGTATACTCCGTAATTATTTTGGCAGCTAATAGTTAAAAAAAGCGTGCAGAGCTTTCATTAAATAAGGCGAGAAACAACATTTATGGAATTATAAATTTTTTAAAAACCATTCATCAATTTAAAATTCATCTAAAAATGTGGTTTTTTAATTTATTCTGCGAGTTTCCACAAAATCTAAGAGTAGTCAATCATTTAGCCATTAATTATAAATTATACAGATACAAGAGACAGGCTCACTAATTATTAAAAAAACATCTACAATAGTTCAGAGCCGTGGAACATGTAGGAAAATCTAGGAAAATTCGATTGTTTAGCCATCGATTGAAGCGAATTATGGGCAATTAGGGTGGTGCTGTTGCAGGTCTGGTGGTGCTGGTAGTTGGGGGTTGAATGCTGAATCTCCGGCTGCAACCATCAATCTTTATCGCCAAAACGGCGAACGCGAACGGCGAACGGCGAACGGCAAACTGAAACAGCAGCGGAAATAGAAGTGCGCGCCATAAGTGCACTTCCGGTGTTGCAATAGAGCAGTTGTTGTTGCCCAGCCGTCACTTGCACACACGCCATGCCTGCATCTGTGGTTGACTATCATTTCACTAACGAGATTTGCACATTTTGCCGGGTAAAATTCCGGGAAAATGCAGAGCGCTTTGCCATTTTTCACTACGCTATCTGTATCTATTGCCATTTGTAGTAGCATTTAAGCCCAGTTTGTACCCTTGCATTGCTTTTGCCGTGAGTGAGTGAGTTCCTAATCAAGCTGTATTGTGTGTGGTTAGGTGCAGTCTCTGACAGAACTATAGGGTTACCGGAAAAGCCTTTGTAAACTAATATTGTTAAGCTTTGATCTAGATATTTACTTTAGAAGAAATACCATAAATAAACTCTGTATCTGTATCTTATTCTCCCAACTCTAGTTGCTTTTTAATCACTGAATTCCAGATAGTTATGAAGTATGCTTATACTAGTTAGCTACCTTTTATGGCTTTAATTAAGTTCGAGTATTAAATATGATTGTGAAACGCACTGCTCTCTGATGTGAGGGGCCTCACCTGTTCCCAGGTGAATACGTGCATTTACGTGACATCTGTCAGATGCACCTGCAGCTGCAGCGCGGGAGCCTTTGTTTCCGCTTAGACGGCTGTAAACTGCGGTTGCCGGCTGCCGGCTGCCGGCTTGCCCCTTTGACCCCTCGGAATCCTTTCAGCCGGTGATTCATTGGCCGCCTTAACCATTAACCAAATTTGATGTTTGGCCAAATTATTGCCACGCAGCGCATACTGTTTGGCTCTGGCCGATAACAAGGCTTTGGGATTAGCGGTGGCCAAAGCAAAGCCATCAGCGACTGGATATTTACTGAGTAATTTTGGTTGCAGGATAATGTCCTGTGAAGGGTACATTATCCTGCAAAAATCATATAATTATATCCAAGGCAGTTTCATGGGATTTGCAACTAGAAATGGGAAAACTAAACACTAGTTGTATAGGAAAAATGTGCTAAATTAATGTAACACTTAAAATTGATTTTATATATATATACTGATATATATTTGATATATATTGAATACTGGGCTATAGATTGAATTTACTGTGCCCTTTTAGTACCGGAATAGTTCATTTTTTATGGACGAATCGGTCGGGCAATTGACCATTGGCCGCTCTCCACATTGTTTTGCCCATATCCAATCTCGGGTCAGTCATTTAAATAAAACGCCAAAAATATGTCCATCTGCATGTATATGCCCAGGCAGATCCGTTCAAAATGTCAGCCATATTCTCGATTCGCAATTCCACTCTTCCCGATGCGATTCGTTTCGAATTTGGGTCGCCAGCTGAGTGCTTTGCTTTGTTTTTTGCTTTTTGGGCATTGGGTTTTTGGTTTTGCCTCTGGCCGAGAAATAAAAGTATTCCCACTAAATCGAACCTAAGTGAAACAACAACACAACACCAAAATCAATAAGCGAACTGGGCAAAGTGAGGAGCTAAATATGCAAGTGAGTACTGCAAAGAGCCGAAATATAAAAATGATTTGTAAATTGCTTATTTGTCAAAAGCACAGGCACCCACAAGAGCAGCTCCATTGAGAGTCCTGCAGGTGAAGAAATAATATTCAAAGAAAAATTAGTATTTAATCAGACAAGTCTAAGTTAACATGTATTACTTTCTGCTAAGAATCAATGGTAGTTTCCTAAGGAAAATATATATTATATATATTATATTATATTCTCCGTGATTCCTTCTACTTTTCTTCAAGTGCAGAAATAACGAGCAGCTTCTGAAGCTGAACCATGATTTTGGTGTAGTTTGGGTTCTCTGGCCACGCCCCAAAGAAATTCCCAGCCACTTGAGCTGGTCCACAAATCGAGGACAGGATTCAGGATTCCAGGAAGCAGAACTCGCAGTCAAGAGTCAGAGAAGTCAGAAGTCGGTTGTCGTCGTCACATTATCGTAACTTTCCAGTATCGAAAACAAAAGGATATTTTCTGTTCTGTTTCTGACTTTGATATGCCTTGCATTTGTCGGAGTTGTCTGCATTTAAACCATATTTTGAGCAGGCTCAGCCTTTGGGCATATCTATTACTTTGCATTGGCCAAAGTCCGACAAACGAACTACAAACAATGGCCAAAGCCGTGTACAGAACGCTGGAATTATGACATTTAATTAGCCCAAAATGTGGCCCACAGTTGAAACAAATGTATGGATCTTTTTAAGCCCCCCCGCAGTGTTGCCAATTTGTCTATACTTCGAATGAAATATTAGGAAATAGAACTCGAATGAAAGTAACTCATTGCTTAATTAATACGAACAGTAACAACCTTAATTAACTACATGACATTTGTTAGCAATACCTATAATGGTAATGATAATGGAATTTGTGGAGAACATTGTCACATTCCTGGAGCATTTCCTGCCAGCACTGGTGCTGCATCCGGCGGTGTTCCGCCAATACCTAAACCAATATGCCGGCAGTGGCATTAGCATTTAGCATTTAGCAGTTAGCGTTTAGCATTTAGCATTTTGTATTAGCGCCGGTATTTAGAAATCGACGCCCAATTAGCGCATTGTTGCATCCATAATGCCCAGGCGCATTGGCAATGGAAATGCCAAAAAGCGATTACAGCCGCCATTCAGCTGGGATATTTAGTGGATACAGATATGTTTATGTTTGTGGATTTGCATGCATATATGGCTATGGCACTGCCAGCCATGTATGCACCGATATGCTGCCTCGAAAATAATGCTGGCGAAACATTTCATCCGCGGCGGCCGGGGATTTGCACCTGAACGATGCCAAACCGGATTTCCGGCCACAGTGGTAACTGCTGGAAAGATCTATTTAAAATCTCTAGCAAAACATGTTAATAAATGTATCCAGTATTGGAAAGAATCTCCTGATTAATTGCTTATGAGTTCAAGGATATCCCAGTGTGAGTCTCCCCCAAAAGGATCTGCCTTGAGGGCGCACACACGCAGGCCGCTCAGGTGAGATGACAGTTCCTTGGCTTTATGCTGCGTTGCCGGTTTTCACTGTCACTGAGCCATCGGGGGAATATAGAGAGCCGAATCCGAATCCGAATCCGAGCAGGGCAGGAGATGGAGCTGGAGCTGGGTCCGGATCCTGCAGCTGGAAATAGACGAGGAAACTTGCGGTGCACTTTGACATTTTGGCGCATGTTGAATCAGGTGAAAACCCAATTACATGTCCCGCCCTATCTAGTCGCTTCACTGGCGACAAAACGAAACGTGCAGACAAGTTAACATTCTGGCCAACTTTGGCCAGAGCCCCCCACCACACACCCCACACCCCACACCGCCCACCAAGCCCACAAGGCCCACATGGCCCCCAGCTCCGGCCACCCATATCTCTCCTGGATGTCCTTGTGCGCCCTGCTTATTACAAGAGTGGCGAACATTTTGTGGCCCGTGCACTGGCCAAAATCGGGTAGTACTCTTTAATTTTCTAACCTTAGAAACTTAATGAAATATATATTGCTAAATGGTCTCTGTTTAACATACGATTTTCTCATTTTCAAGGGAAATATGACTCTATTTTCTTCTTCCAGTGCATGTAGTAGGTGGAAACACCTGTGAAGCTGCCGAATGGCAGGTATCTACCGAACTCCCGCACGCAAATTATTGTTGCAATGAAACTTAAGCTGCTTAAACTTGCTGGGACGCTTCCTTTTTGGCCAACGGATGATGGAGACATCATCGCCCTTGTCGTGTGTCCTGCGACGTGTGGGCGGGGGGGTGCGGATGTTTAACCAGATTTTGGCGGTGAGCACACCTGGAATCACCGTCCGCATCCGGCTCACGGGGACGAAATTGAAAAGCTTAATAGATAACGAGTCAGAGATTAAGTGGCCAAGTTTAAAGGTCCGCGGAAATGGGAATAAATGTCAGCTTAGCTGGTAATATTTATAGGACTTGGCTAAGATACGGTAAGAGCTAAGAAAGCGGATACTTCTTCCTAAGAATTGTTAGTTACTTAGTCTAAATGTAGCTTTCTTGGCTTTAAATCATTTAAAATTAGCTTATATATATTTATTTTATATAGATTAATCCTGACTGACAGTTGAAACAAGACAAGGGAACATAACGTAGCATGATCGTGCCTAATTAAATGAGGTCCTTGAAAGCCTCTGACAAGCAAACAGCTAAGTCCTGTTAAATGACTTTGAATGTTTTAATTGAAGAGCGCTAAAAATGCCGGACTGTGTGTGTAACAAGTTCAAATAAATCATTGTTAATTTACAAATGCCCTTGATGATGGTGTGGCAATGGCCCGAATGTTTTGGCCAAAGCCATGACAGGGACAGCGGCCATCGCATGCCCGGCTAATTAGGCCTAGAAATGTGCCATTTCTGCCATAAAATAAATGGCACAAATGAGAAATTAAATGGCCAAAGGACATGCGGCCTTTTGATTGATGTCCTGCCCGCTGTTTTTGGGTTTTGGCCTCGGTTTCTAATTCTATTTATATTTCTGCTTGTATCTTCGGCGTTTGTGGCTGTGCAACAGATGACTCTTGGTATAATATATATATTTATTTAATTACTTATTTATAAGCTGAAAAATACACAATTCTCGGTATTAGTTTAAGCAAAAGCATAATAGTAATTAGACAGTGTTACACTTCCCATAAATTTGGATTACCACTGCGGCTTGCCGCTGCCAAAGACATTGTAGAAGGTGGCACAGAAGATGAAGACACCGGCGGCTATGTAGAAGACGGTGCGCCAGCTCTCCACGCTGCCATCCTCGTGGATCACGTGTCCGGAGACCATGGGAGCGGTGAGTCCCACCAGATTGGCCAGGCAGTTCGTGATGGAGACGAGGAAGCCGGCGAAGCGGGGCGAGAGGTCCAGGTGGTTGATCTTGAAGCCGCAGTAAATGGCCCCGTTGAGGCCCAGGCCCAGGACGAAGACCGTGCAGGTGAGGGCCAGGCTGTGGTCCACGAAGCCCACGCAGATGAGGGCCAGTCCCGGACCGTACTGTCCCAGGCTGTTCATCAGCTTGCGGGCCACCGTGATCGAGAGGTACCTCTGGATGAGGCAGTCTGCCAGGAAGCCGAACCCAATGGCCAGTATCCACATGGACAGGTAGGGCAGGGCCGAGATAAACCCATTGGCCTTGATGTTCACGTCCAGCACGCGGTCCATGTACGTGGGCAGCATGGTCATCAGCGTCTCGTAGCCGTAGTTCTGCCCGACATGAGCCACCAAGATGGCGTAGAAGGGCAGCGACTTGGCGATGGCCAGGAGCGGGAGCCGATCTCCGGACGGAATCGGCGCCTGCACGATGGCCCCGATGATGTAGCTGCGCTCGGCCTCCGAGATGCGGGAGCTCATCGCCGGACTCTCCTGGACCAGGCAGATGAAGACCACGCACCACACCGTGCTGATGATGCCGGAGACGTAGAAGATCGACGGCCAGCCCCCGTCGAAGCCGTAGTGAGCCAGGAGTCCGCTGAGCGGCATCGAGACTATCGTCCCGAACTGGGCACCGGCATAGACCAGGGCTCCGGCCCGGGATCGCTCCTGGGGCGGCACCCACTGGGCCAGCAGGGCGTGGGAGCACGGTACAATGGGGCCCTCGCCCAGTCCCTGGATGAACCGCACCATGCCCAGGCCCACGGCGCCGCCGGATCTCGCCGATATGGGTATGAAGAAGGCGGCCACCGAGTTGATCATCATGCCCCAGGCGAGGAAGTGCCGGGCTCCGAAGTACTTGATCAGCAGACCGAACGGGATCTGGGTTATCACGTACCCGTAGAAGAAGCTGGACAGGATGTAGCCCTGCACCTTGTAGGACCACGCGAACTCCCCGTCACAGCGCTCGGCATTCGAGCAGGACTCCGAGATGGCCGTGTAGTTGACCATGGCCACAATGGCCACCGACATGTTGGTGCGCATCACATACGCATTGGCCATGCCCGTGAAGAGCATCAGGACGACATGGAAGCGGACCTTCCGGCAGCCGGGAATCTCCCTGTCCTCCGCATACTTCTCTGGCCTGGGTTCCCTTGACTTATCCCGAGCCCTCTCTCCAGTTTGGTCTTTGTGTTGGTCCTTCTGCGCCGGCTGGTCCGCCATGGCGTATGAGCGATGGCCGCGCGAAGCCCGACGGGGGAACCCCCTGTGCTTTGTACTTTTCACTTTGTCTGATAATTTTGTGCTTCCTTATTTGTGTCATTTGAGTGTCTGCGCCCGGGTAATTTGGTGGAAAAATAGGGCCCAAAATATAGGTGTTCTTCTTTGGAAATCTCTGCTTTTCTTTTCCTTCAAATGTCTCAACAACAAAAGGACCAGAACTTGGCGGAATCTCCCAAGAAATACATATTTCTCTATCAAAAACGTATATCCAGCCAGCATCGTTTAATCCCATATTAAATTCGCACAGCCAAATGACTTCACACTAGATTACCCCGGGCGTAGTAGAGGAGCAACCCGACACTCTCTCTGGGTGGGGCGAATCCGAATCCTTTCCTCTTCCTGCCCGGCTCTGTCTGTCATTCATATCAATTTCGCATATTTTATGGCTGGCAAATGAAGCCGTTGGCAGGCGCATGAATATTGCCGGGATCTGCAAGGGGGAGCTCTGGATGTAATAATATAATACAAGGGGTTGCTCTGGCCCCCAGCTTCGGTGCTTCGATGCCTCGACAAATCGAATTGCGCCTCGTCTAATGCAGAGTAAACAAATCCAATTGGAAACGGAAGTGCGAACACACACAGGTTCAGCGTCGCAGCCCAGGGGTGATATTGTGTACTTCTCTACTTCATTGAGCAAAATCTATGAATATGGGTATGGGTTTGTTTATGATCTCCCCAAAATGTATTCTGTATGTTACTCCTACAAAGTTGAAGTAAACTAAAGATGTACTCCATCTACTTGGAGTAGGGCTTATTATTACTATTATCCACTTAGCCCATTTGCTCACTGAATAGCTTTAAATTTCCTAGAGATGTAAATACCTCTGGCTGACTGGCTGGCGGCGAACAACTCGTAAACAACTCCGTGGTGGTCCACTCAATTGGCAATCGGCGAGCGCATTAAACAAGTCCTTGGCTAATCCGAAAATTACTCTGGGCTTCTGCAGCGCAACTCCGCATTATTCCGGCGGGAGTTGCCGGGGAGAGAGGATTATAAGCAGGCGGCTTAAGCCAGCAGCCGAATTATAAAGGCAACACGAGGACCAGGACTCTCAGCGATGTGGATGACGACACCTTTGTGGCTGACCCGGACCCGAACTCGGGTGAGTGGTGGATGCTATGGCCGTATTATGCGCTCACACATGCTCTCCGGTCTCGCCCGGCTCTGGGTCTCAGTTGATTACGTATACGCAGCGTTGGCCCCGCTCCCGGGCCGTGCACTGAGTTGATTACGACGCACACGCGGCGAAATGTATGCCAAGTAATTTGCATAAACCGCGAATCGGACGCCCGCAGACAGACACTGGGATGACACAGATGATCGGCATCAAAGGAGCTGCGAATGGCGCCCGTATCCGCATCCGAATCCGATTCTGGAATTCCGAGCGCGAGTCCCGAACCCGTTGAAGCAGGAGATTATAATGAATACCCCTTAGATGTAGCTTGGTTGTAGCTTACTCTAGAGAAGCTGCTGTTTGTTGTATTACTTTATAAAATACACTGGACTTTCCCTTCAATGTAAAACCTATATTTATGTAAAAAACTCCCAAAACCAGAACAGAACCGAGTGTAGCTCCATGAGTGACGATGAGCAGCTCCATAAATCCGGACCCAACACCTGCGGCTTTCGGCTGAACGGATCGGAGTGCTGGCTGCAACATCCGATCTCCCGAGAGGACACGATGACCCGGCTGGCCCTCAGGTACGACACCAGCATCGGACAGATATGCCGGGCCAACAGGATGCATGGCCAGGATGTCCTGCAGACGCGTCGCCACATCTGGGTGCCGTGTCAGTGCCAAATGTTCCACGTGAGAGAGATGCAACTGCAGCCGGGGAAAGAAGAGCAACAACCTCTGTTTGGGGCCGTGTCCAGACCCAGCCACAGCCTCGCTCCACAACCCTTTGGGGGTTCCCACTCCCTGCCCCCACATTTCTACCGGCAAAGTGCTCCGAATGGGAATTACCTGGCCGAGGAAAGCGATCCCCTGCTGATCACCACCAGAACCACGTGGAGCGAAGAACTGCTGGCGGAGACTCTATGAAGCGGAGCCACTTTCGGGATGAAATTTCATTAGCAGCCACGTCCTTCATCCTGTCGGGGCCACTCGGTGAGTAGTAAAGGTGGCACTCGAAATATAACTTTAGTTGAAAGTAATTGTTTGGTGTTTTTTATTGCCTTGGTTTCTCTAAGAAAATTTAATTGGTTTGTCATATATTTTGCATCATATTTTAGCCGTTAGTTGTCTATTCTCGTTGGAAGAGTATCTTCCCTATTTTCAGCCTTTTTTAGAGCCTTTAGCCACTCCGGGTGTCTCTGGCATTTTGGCCGTGCGCGCGGCGGAAACAAAGGAGAGATGCCAAAAAGGCGAAAGGATGCGAAAGGCGGCCGACAACCGCGACAACCTCCTGTCGCGCTGATTAGAAAGCCCCCTCGGGGCCTCGTCTCGCAGAGAAATTGGCTCTTAATTGTGGCAGAAGTGGCAGAGGTGGCAGAAGTGAATTTGCCAGCAGCAGGATGCAATTAAGACATACTGCCAGGGCCGCTGCTGCTGTGATTTTCGATCACTTAGACGGAATTCGGGGCAACTCCATGGGCTCCAGTCCAGATAAGCGACCCCTAAATGACCCGGCTCACCTGCCCACCCTGGTCATATTCAAATGTGAATATTAACTAATCTGGGCGAGTGGGCCGGGTCAATTGCGACACCCACTCAACCGGAGCGAGGCAAGGAGCGGAGCCTCGAAAAAAAGGACAATGGCGAGGACTCGGACGCGGACGCGGACGCGGACGTGGAATATGCGTACGTGCTCGTGTGATAAATTCACATTTTCCGGCTGACAAGCGGCAGCCAGGACAATCGCCCCGGCATTGATAGACACGGCAAAAGGACGCCGGGCCGAAGGGAGCCAGGTGATGCCAGGTGAAATGGCAGCCGTGAAACGTAGCGGAACGCCGGTGTCAAAAAGGAAGTGCCAACAAAAAAGCCACAAAAAAAAGAGAGAGGAAAAAAGATGGCAGCAACAGGAGAGGTGGAAAAGTGGGCGGACAAGCTGGGTGGAAAGCTGGGTGGCACACAAGGCGTTGCCTAGTCGGTGGGGGCAGAAACCAAACGACGCCACATTTTGTGCCTTTCTGACAGACGCAACTTTGAAATTGCTCTGATTATGCGGAGGCGAGAGCGAAGGACTGCGAGCATTGAGAATCGGGAATCGGGAATCGGGTCCTGGCACTCCCAGGATTCGGCTCGGGACTCAATGGCATGTTGACAATGATAACGAAGTTGGCCAAGGCTCTCCTCCTTCGCTCCCTCGCTGGAAACAAAGGCGCTCACTGCCAAATATCAAATGTCGCATGCCGGCATTAATATTTCATGAGAAATCATAGTTTGCTGATGCGTATAATTCAAAGGAATTGCAATCTGAATTAATTTTTGAGTCCGAGTCAGGTGGCTCCTGCCGGACGGGTGTCGTGGCATTTATAGCGAATCACTTTTAGAAATTTACATGGATTGATATTGATTGATGTATGCTTTGATTTTCGAATGCGGATGCGGATGCATCTGCCGTCGGATCGCTGGCCAGAAAGCTGCACAAAGAGCGGAGGAAATCGGGGAAAATCGAAAAATTCGGGGCACCACGATGATGGCAAAGTTTTCAGCTGAAACGAAACTCATTTATTTGTTTTCCGCCGTGACAGTTGAACCATGTAATTATACACAGACAGCCGGGGGGAGGATGCTCCTCGGTCTCCGTCTTCGTCTGAGTTCCAGTTTCAGTTTCAGCTTCAGGTCTGGTCGGGTGGGGGCGACTTATGAATTATGACAGTTTTGCACACCACGCACAACTTTTGGCCGGGGCTTTCAAATAGAAATTATTAGAAAGTTTCCCACCGAAAGCGAAAAGGGGACAGCTGTAGCTGCATGGCACGACGAGATTAGTGCAATTCGAGGGATGTCTGGGGGGATCCCAGCTCCCAGTTTCCAGTTCCCAATCTGAATCGCTTTGAGCAGAGAGCACTGAACACTGAGAACCCAGAACCCAGAACCCAGAACCGAGAAATGAGAAATGGCTTGCGGAATTCAGTTCGGGCCACAATCCAAGGCATTCTCATATTGAACGTTTGAAGGTTTTACGTTGAGTTTTTGATTTATGTTTGTTTGCCAGGGGCTTCCAGCCAGGATGGCAGGAGCGGCAAAGTGGATGTCACATGGGGATTATGTTCATAAATGGCACATATGTGTGAATGGATGGAACAGCTGCAGGATGCAGGATGCAGGCTGCAACTATGCGGCACTGTCCCTCTCAAGTATTTCCAGGGAAACAAGCATCTTTTGTCCCTATAACGATTATACATTATTGTGTCATACGATTAACTGGTATATATATATATATTTTATACTGAAGACTTACGATTCCTTACCTTTGAACTGCACTCGAGGGGCACTGGCAACTATTAATGGAACATGCCAAGGTGCCCTGGTCCTGCATGAGGGAACCATCATCCCGGTCCTGGCCAGATGCGAATCATTGAATTACGTTAACTGCAAGCCTTTCGGGATCGGGAGGTAGGGTGGGACTGCGGTGCGGAGTGTGGACATCAGCGTCTTGAGGCGCACAGTCGGACTCACACTTGAACCGGCGTCATCATCATCATCATCGCCATCAGCGGGACAATCATCCTTCATCGTGCAATGTGGCATTCATTTATGCATTCATCCGCATCCCCGGCATCCCTGGCATCCCTGACATCCTTGGCACCGCTCGTCACAGTCTCATCTTCGTTTATTCGCTCATTTAAGCATTCGTGTTGTCGTTTCAGTTTCAATTTGCCTTGGCAACATTTTCGCAAATGTCTTTTTAATTGATTCGCAGCGATGCGAATGCGACCGAACAGGGAAGTCCTGGGAAGCAGGGGAGTCCTGGGAAAGGAGACTCTGTCGGAGGCAGCCCAGCCGCTACTGCCGAGTGTAATTATAAATTGAATTAAAAGGCGCACATTTCGTCTTTTAATTCTGCTCGCTGCTTGAGCTTAATTAAAATTTCATTATGTCTTTCTCATATATATTCCTCGCTGAGGGATGGCGCTGGGCTCCTGCCAGGACCAGGACCAAGACACCCCAAAGCGATATGTTTAAAATGCAGCTCGGGATATTTGACAAGCAGCTTTACGAGCGAGCACTAAAAATACTTCTTCTCCATTAATGTTCGCCTAATGCATGCATAGAGTGCCGCCTCGTCCCATCCGAAATATTATGCAAAAGTACCTAAAAAAAACGATAAAAAAAGGCGAGTCCTGCCAAGTGAGTGGCGGAAAAAGAAACACCGAAATAGCTGCAAAAAGAGTGAAATGCCAGCGCAACTTGTCGACATGAATTGTTGTTGTCATTCTGTCTGGCAATTGCCCTTCTTGTTGTTGCTGCTGTAGTTTATCGTCCTTCCTGTGTGTGCGTGTGTGTGTCGGCAGGCACTGAGAGAAATATATATTATAAATTCAGTGTAAAGTCAAGGTATATTCCGGATGGTGATGACTTTTCCATTGAAGCACAGATCAGCAATGAATTAAATACAAGCATTTGATGGGATTGTTTTTGGAAATATTTATATTTATATATTATAATTTGTTATATTTATTTATTGGAAGTAATATTATTTCTGCTCAGTGTACTTGTGCTGAGGTCGTTCAGTTTTTGTTGCTTTATGCAATGCAGCATTGTAGTAACAAAGCATAGCATAGTTTTTAGCGCAAATCAAAATGATTGATGATGATGGCCGCTCTAGATCTTGCACCCCTCATATAAGGCGCCACCCCTTATCCACACCCCCGTCTCCCTCTTAACCCCACTTTGTGTCATGCTCTCTTGCTAAATAAAAACAACAAGGAAACAAAATAAATAAGAACAGAAGGGAAAACTGGCAAAACAAACACAGGCAGAGAGAGAGAGCTACACTCGCTTGACAGTTATGGCTGCTGATATGCTGGAAATAAACTAAATAAATCCCCCCTTGGCTAAGGTCACGCCGCCCCCCTCCTTCCGGCAGGACTCTGCTGTGACCCTGTGCCGGGCCATTGTTCCCTGCCCTCCTTGGAGGCTTCCATTCAATTGTAAATTGACGCAGCTCCGAAAAGTAGGCAACAAATCTTGGCTGGCAGCGGCTCGGATGGAGGCAAGAAGACCGCAAGCACTTCATTAACATACACCACACAAAACCCAAGGCACACACACACAGGCACGCGCACAAATTGGCCAATCGCTGGAGTGTGTGTGTGTGTGCATCCAAGGATTATTAGCTCCTTGCCCATTGCCCTTTTGGCTGACCATGTTTGTTGAGCGTAGCGGCCGTCATTAGGCGAACCCGGAGCCCCTTCGGTAATGAAGGGAGTTGGGAGTTGCAGCTGCTGCAGCAGATGCTCCTGCTCCCTGCTCCTGCTCCTGCTGCTGCTGCTGCCCCTGCTCCTGCTGATGCCCCTGCTCCCTGCTCCTGCCCCTGCCCCTGCTCCTGCTGCTGCCCCTGCTCCCTGCTCCCTGCTGCATACCCAGTCAACCCCAAATTGCTTAGCATATTCCACACAGTGGCCCCCTTGGAGCATTCATGCTAATAATGCCGCCTGCCCCTTGGCTTGAGTTTCCCGCTCTCCAACCTAATTATATCTGAAAGGCAGCCGGCAAAATGGCCAAATTGCATCGAGAGATTAAAGTGAAAAGCCGAGGTGTTGTCGGAAGGTATTGCCGAGCACTTAACACAATAGGGGGATTCCAAAAACCAATACCGATTCGATTTTGCAGCTATATATGGGAAGCGGCTTAGAAAGTAATGCAAAACCTAATCAGACTTAGGAATCCCTCAATTGCGCACGAGCTTCAACTAATTTAACTAAATATTAATGCATTTGATGTGGTTTCACGCCATTATTTATTGTAAAAAAAGTAGCCATTAAAGTGATGGATAAATCCAGCTGTATTTAGCGCCAACAAAGTAATTAAAATGGCTTTTATCAGTCACTGGCCAGCTGTCATACTCCGGTGTAATACCAACTGATATACCAGGCGGGCTATTAAGGCAGAGCCCGCCTGCAATGTGGCAATCTGTAGGCACTTTGCACTAAACATAAATTTCCCAGCAGTTTGACACGACACGGAGAAAACTCAAATTATATGCGAGTACATGGATTGGGCGTGTGTCCTCACACACACACACACACACGCACACCCCCGTGTGTGTAGGACAAGCCTTCGAATTCCCCCGAGGCTTTGGCAGAGTGCAATGTCTGTCAACACTAATTGTTGGCTCCTGCTCCGCCGCTCAGCCGCCCACCGCTGTCTTTGTTACAATAATGTCGTGTGTCCTCCTCGGTGGCTGCTGGCTGCTGGCTGGATGTTGGATGTTGGATGTATTCCGGTGTCAAGTCCTTTGGATTCCCCATTCTTCGGCGCCCGTCTGCAGCCTGGTGTGTTAATCCAGCTTACTGGTACACACACACACGGCAAGAAAACATCGGCCCAGTTAAGGTAATATAAAAAGGAACCTCCTCTACTTGCTATTACTATCCTGTACTATAAGGTATAAAAAATTCAATTCTAGCAAATGCAAATCACTAGAGGTTTTTAACTCTTTATTTATGTATTATTTTATTTCGCTGTGTGTAGGCAGCTTAAAGGCAGGCCCGACATTGTCCTGGCATTGGCATTAGCTCTGCCTTTGGCATATATCCTGGCAGGCCAGTGGCTCAATTTTGGTGGCGAGGACAGGACAAATACTAGGGCGTGTACTACATTACACTAATACGAATACTAATACTAGTAGCGGTCGCCCCAAGCCCCAGTGTCTAATTAAATTGGGTCAAACCGGTTAACTCACTTGTCCTTGGATTACGTTTGCATCTGACTTAATCTTGGTAACGGTGGCAATGGCGATGGCGATGGCGATGACGGTGGCAGCGGTGGTCTTCCTCTACGCAAGATTGTCGTCCTGCCCGGTGTCATCATATGTGTCCTTTCACCTGTTAGTTTCCCCCTTGACTGGGCTTCTGCCACTCCTGCTGCTCCTGCTGCTCCTGTGGACATAACAAATTGCCATCAGCCTGGGCGCTGGCCTCAAAATCAAATTATTGTCTCGGTCTCGTCCTCGCACACAAAATATTGTCTTAGGCGAGTTTATTAAAACTTTCACCGACCGAAATGGACTTCTTAGCCCGGGTCCTGGCAGCAAACTTTTGACCTGTTGCAAAATGACTTTGAGCCACTGCAGCCAGTGGCCGGGAGGGCTAGGAGAGGGATGTCCTGGCGGAGAGGAGAGCTACAGCCACCGACTGCCACCCACTTTTCAGCGTCCTGTCGTTTGGTCCTTCAAGGAGCCCCGCTGCAGAAAGTTGGCGCCCAAGTTTGCTGCGCTTCTGGGCTAAATTGTGTAATTAATTGGGAATGCCAAGCTGAGTGGGACAATGTTGGACCTTGGGCCAAAACTGTTGTAATTTCCACAATTAAATTTCCGGAATTTTGCTATGTTGCCAGTGAAGGGCCCAAAGCACGCGAGCTTGCAGTCCTTAAATAGTAAGTGGTAGCTTTATGAGTAACAACAAAAAGTAGAGTTAAGTTCAAGACAATAGAAATGAAGGGAAATATTACATATTTCCTATTTCTTAAATAAACTAGAAAATGTCTTAAGGAATATGTAAAATATGTACACAACTCCGTGTCCTGTAATTAACTGAAACATCTCCATGAAGTTATTTGCAATCACAAAGCCTGCGGGACATACATTTTGTTCTGTTCTGTAATTAAGCTAATAAACCCCATCACAGTCACTGTAAAATCCTTTAGCCACAGGAATTGGATCAATTAGGCCCCGAAGATGTCTACAAAAATAACCAGTTAACGTAATCCGCTTTCCTCGGGGGACAAAAATGTCTCGGGGTAAGTGGGCAGCAGCAGAAATCGATAGCGATCATAAGGATTATAAAATTGGCATGTGGTAAGCGGGGGGATGCACATGACAGCAGACATCGTGAGGCCAAGTGGCTGCAATATAAATGCCTGTAATCACATTATACAAGGCTGCCGACAAGGGTACACTGGAAGAACATGGCTGGCACTTCATAAAATAAGGTGCACACAGTATTAAATATGGGTTGCTAGATAGCGGTTCTATTTAATTATTTATATACTAATAAGACCATTATTTTAGTTACATGGCGTAGAACTGAATATTAATTTATATCCAAGTGCAAGAGCTGCGAGGCAAATGCAGATGCAGCTACAGTTACAGATACAGAGACAGCTACAGATACAGTTACAGATACAGATGCAGCTACATGGCTTGCCGATTTAATTTGCCACAACAGTAAGCCGCATAACACGGAGCTCTTCTTTTCTTGGGACTCGGAACTCGGTACTCAGAACTCGGAACTGGGAACTCGCAGCTCGAGAGCTGGGAAAACTTGTCTAATCCAATGAAAACAAGCAGCTCAGCTGCGATTGATAAGGACGACTCGGACTGCTCCCAACTGGACGGGAGCAAGCCTTTGGACATAATACCGCATTTATCCGGACAGCCGTTGGCCCATTTGACTGCTGCCAGGACGACAGGACATTGTCCGTCCGGCCTGGCATTAAATCTTCGGCTTTGGCTCGTAAATACTTTGCAAATGTTCATTTTAAGTGATGGAATTCTACGGAATTCATTGGAATTAAATGGGTTCTTGGTTGGGGCTCACAGAGCACGCAGGGCATGGGGGTTGTTGAGGTGACAACATTTTGCCAAGTGCAATTTACAGTAAAATTGTATGCATAATTTCCGATATGACACTTGCGGTGTGCACACACACAGGCTCTCGAGGAGGCAAATGTATTTGCAGACTGATGCATAGATAGATGTGCTTACACATTCCTCAGCACTGAGCGAAAAGTCCACTGCCCAGAGGCTAATATTAATATTATTATGGATACTCACAAGCCAGTATTTATTGGTAAGTAAGCAATGGAAGTAATAGTAAATAGGTATATTAATTAAATAAATGCGAAATGCCATCATCTCCTCCATTCAAATTGCCAAAAATAAATTACCCCTAATTCTAAGATGCTTAAAAATATTCATAACTGAGCCAATAAAGCCTTAATTTCAGTTCGGAAAGCAGTTCTGTGTTAGTTTAAAAGTCATTTCATTTTTGGCCAAAATATGCTGTTAGGAATCTATGTATTATTGGGTCTATAAATCGTTTTTGTATGTCCTAATTTTTGGGACAAATTAATGTGAAAAATATTCATAACTCAGCCAAAACAGCCCCAATTTCCAATCGGAAGGCGGTTTTATCTTAGTTGTTTTGTAGTTAATTAATCTGCATATCGAATTTAAAAGTTTACGAAAATAAAAATTTTGCCAATTTTTGACAATTTTAATGATGTAACCCCTTATCATTTTTTCAAAAATCGGCCAAAATTTTTTTTCTTTGTTTTTCTCATATTTAGTTTGTAAATAATTAAGAATTTAACGGCGAATCGGGCAGTATATGGCATTTGGCTGTCATTCCATTTTTTGCCAAAATATGCTGTTAGGAAGATACGTATTTTTGGGTTTTAAAATCGGATTTTTATGTCCTAATTTGTGGGACAAATCACTGTGAAAAATATTCATAACTAAGCCAAAACAGCCTTAAATTCAATTCGGAAAGCAGTTCTATGTTAGTTCTTATTTCGTTCATTAATCTGCATTTCAAATTTAGGAATTAACAAAAATAATTTTTTTGTCAATTTTTGACAATTTTAATGA